>CM067368.1:66598325-66610277 GCA_034401795.1 Chaetoderma sp. LZ-2023a | reverse complement strand
ATCTCAAACGACTAAAACTAATAGTTTTCATCTGTTTGTCGTTTCAGAAAGTAAGTATGGACTCTCTGGTGTGTCATCGTTATCCCAAAATTAAGTTTTCACATCACGAGTGCACCAGGTGTAGCACATGCGACCATTCGTATAGATACCATATCAGTGGTAGGATGAGCTATTCCTGGAGATCTTAAAACTCCAAGAGATAGAAAAGGCGAACGAGAATGCTCGTCATAAGGAGGGTTATGCTAGAAAATGAACACTTCCATGCCTAACATGGAAGCCTTTAGTTTAGAAATGATGGGCCAGATGACGAAGACCCTGACAGATATGATTCCAGAGATGCTTCGCAGCATGCTTCCTGCATCATGTTCTTCAGGGACTTCGTCATGTGTGCTCGATCAAGAATTCCCCGTATCTGTATCTGGTATTTCTACTAGGGTTCTGCCAGTTTTTGACAATGATCTAGAGTTGTTCCCCACTGGTTCAGCCTTGAGGTTCGCCTCGCTTGTTGACCCAGGGACGGAAGCTGTGGCTTTGGACGGCCGCTTATCGACCGCCCTTCCGCATCCAGCATCCCTTTTCCAGCGATGCCAATCCTGCCCAGGCTGGATTAGCTCTCTTTATTAATCTAGTGTCAAAATCTTTCTGAGCAGAATGAAGAGGAATTCTTGTTAGGTGAATCCGATGGCCGTGGAAATGGAGACATGTATGCCTCCGTCGGGGCATACAGGTGACTATTTCCAAGGAGTTACCCACTCAGGGATAAAGTTTCGGCTCAGCGGATTGGCCTAGTTGGTGCGGATGATAGGCCATATAGAATTATCTCAGGTTACCGACGGATTCGGTACACAGATTGTGTTAACATACATTGCACAACACATGGCGCCACGGCTCCAGCTCCAGGTATAGCCAAGGCTCAAGCCATGCTAGCCTTTACGGGTCCGTATGTTGTGTCTGGCTATACAGGGCTATTCATGGTACCAGCTAACTTATCCACCTGGGAATGTCGTGGAAGACGACGAAGGCCCTAGACATGTCGAAACAGAACTCCAGGTAGAGCCGTCAGGTTCACAATCGGATCAATGCCCATGTTTTAGGGAAAACCAGCGATGATCACTAGGCCATCTCTGCCGTATGCTGAGCATATCAAACCTGATGGAAGAATGGCGAAGGTTCCCCGAAAGGTGGCAAAGTGGTGTCGTATTAATGATGAGGCATTTCATCAATACGGTGGTGGCCCAAAGTCATGCGCAGATGATCGTGCAGGTTTAGGTGAAGATACGCGATCTGGGTCCCGATCCCTTGTGCTAATTCGTTCAGACAACACAACAGTAGTGGCTTACATAAACAGCCAGTGCGGGACAAAGTCGCCCAGTCTCTGTATGATGACATGGAAACTACCTTTCTGGTGTCTTATTGTCAAGGGATTACCTTGAAAGAAGCTCGTATTCCAGGAAGGCTCAATCTCCTAGCGTACTCACTGAGCCAACGGATGAGCATTCTTCCAACGGAATGGCAACTAAATCAATTGTTGGCCGATCATCTGTTCATCCACGGCGGCAAACCCAACATAGATTTATTCACAGCGAAGAAGTATGCGAAGATGACAATGTACATCTCTTCTATTCCATATTCGAGCACAATCGCAACATTTGCGCTAGCCATCAGGCCAGAGGGAATGTATGCATACACATGTCCACCAGCAATCCAGTATCATCTAGGGCAAGAGCTAAACTAAGTTTGTTCACGAGAACTTGATTGGGAAAACAGTTTGGCAGCCAAGTTAGATGAGCTAGTTTTTGTAAAAAAAACAACTTCTACAGAGCCGCTGAACGGATCGGGCCGAAATTTAGGAGTTGTGATCAGATCAGAGACTAAGCGCCATTAAAGTTTGATCAAGGGAAGTTGATACATAAAAACATGGCAGTAGTGGGCCAGGCAAAGTGTAGCATGTCTGGCAGCCATATTGGATTTTTAATTTGATTGAATTTGAAGCCGAAATTGGTTTTATATAGCTTTGTGTATTCTGATTTCAAATTTGCCATTTTTGAAACTGTCAGATAAACAACGGTTTGACCATCTTGGATAATTTCGGCCAAAGGCTCCCATACTAAAGTAATCCGAAATTTAAAATGTCGTCTTCTCGAGAACCACTGGTCCAATTTCAATTTTGACAGGAAGCATCCTTAGGACAAAGAAATCCAAGTTTGCTGAAGCGAAGCTGATCCGCCAATTTGGTCAGCGGCCATCTTGGACTTTGGCTTATCTTTATAAACGTCTAAAAAACTTCTCCGAAACCGATTGGGGGATTTGTTTGAAACTCACGAAATATAATTTTGGGCAAGAACTAAGTTTTTTCAAGAAATTGATTGACCAAATGGTTCAGCGCCATGTTGGGTGACCTAGTTTTTGTGAAAAGGAATTCTCCAGAACCTTTGAATGGATCGGCTCAAAATTTGAGTGATATGTTTAGGGCTTAAGGGTCATTAAAATTTGTTCACGGGGATTTGATACTTCAAAAAGCATTGCCACCGCTCGCCAATCAAAATGTAGTGTGTTTTGCGGCCATATTGGATTCTTTATTTGATGGATTTTGAAGCCGAAATTGGTTTTATTTTATGTATTTGGGTATTGTGATTTCAAATTTGCCATTTTCGAAACTAGGATAAGTGGTTTGTCAGCCATTTATTTGGCACAAAGCATCCTCACGGCATAGAACCCAGGTTTGTTCAAATTAAGCCTATCGGCTAATTTGGCCTGTGGACATCTTGGATTTTGTCAGAATTTTTTAATGTCTTTAAAGATCTCCGAAACTACTTGGGGGGTTGATTCAAAACTCACGAAATATCACCTAGGGCAAGATCTGGCTCAAGTTTTTCAAGGCAACTTGATTGGCCAAATAGGTCAGTGGCCATCTTGAATGACTTAATTTTCGTGAAAACAATTACAGAACCGCTGAATGAATCGGGCCAAAATTTGGGAGATGTGATTAGGGACTATGAGCCAATAAAATTTCTTCAAGGGAAGCTGATGCGTAAAAAAACATGGCCATTCAAAATATAGAGTGTTTGGTGGCCATATTGGATTATTTATTTGATGGATTTTAAAGCTGAAATTCGTTTTATTAGGTTTTCAGCTATTTCGATTTCAAATTTTCCTTTATCAAAACTGTTGGATGACCAGCTGACCAGCTGGGATCTTTTTCCAGCCAAAAGCTCCCATGCAATAGGAACTTTAAAAGTGCTTCTCGAAAACCACAGAGCCCATTTCAATTATATTTGGCAGGAAGCATCCTTACACTATATGTTCAAACAAAGCCAATCGGCCAATTTGGCTAGCGACCATCTTGGATTTTGCCCAATTTTTACAAACGTCTTTAAAAATCTCTTCGAAACAGCTTAGCATATCAGCTCACCTCGAATGCCAACAGTAATGACTCATTAACGTTAAAGGAATATTTTTACTGGACTTGGAGTGACAGCGAGTAGAATCCCAAATAATGGCGGCTACAAAAATCGAAGTAAAATGGTGGTTCAGAAAAAGATGCTCACCGAAATTTTCAAATATTTATCTAATGTTATTGCTTCTTGATAATTTTAAGAACAGTTATGTTAGGATGTGAAAGTACATAGCTTGTTGATAATTCTGTTCAATTTAAGGGTTGTTATAAATCTGTATACGTGTTCATGTAAGTAAGGAATAAATGGAATAATAGACACAGTTATTAATCTGTAATGTTCATGAACTAATCCAGATAAGTCTATCTCAGTATCCTACCCGTTAATTTGAGCGTGACAATTTGTCCCTAAATCAGTACAGTTCTGTGGACCCCAAGGGCAACCTACCACCCAAGTCCGATAAAGATCGCTTCAGTAGAACTGAAATTATCATGATGGATAAACACTGTCTGTCTGTCTGTCAAATCTTTTACATTTCTGACAAAGCCAGCTATGCCGCAAGTATCGTGTGTCCCACTTGCTATCCATTTTAATGCATTGCAGCTGAAATACAGGTAAGACCTCTGCATGTTTGAAGAAATAGGCAGGAATCGCATTTACAAACTATGCTGCGACCGCCAGCGTAATAAATACCTCATGAGAGGTCATCCACACATGCCCACACCATAGTAGACCTATTGGCGCGTGTGTGTGTGTGTGTGCGCGCGTGCGTGCGTGCGTGCGTGCGTGCGTGCGTGCGTGCGTGCGTGCGCGCGTGCGTGCGTGCGTGCGTGCGTGCGACAGTTCTAAATGTATTCTTTATCCTGTATCATTGATGCTCTGCTGTTACAGGCAATGAAGTTGGTCTATCCCATGCTGTTCTTTTAGACTCCTCTATAATGTGTTTTTCGCATCCTTACGATCCGAACAGAACGTATGGTTAATGCGGTAAAGCATATCCTTTCTGGAGTGCCCGGATAGATTAAAGTGCCTGGAGACTGGTTCTCGTCGCCATGGTTACGGTAGAGCGAGGTTATGCTTCTGAGATGTTCTTCGATGCAGGTGCCGGAATTACGTAGCGTAATACCGACGTATGTTTCTCACATATTCTGCAGTAGATTACGTTGCATGTTCTGTGTAGTGGCTCTTGATGAAGGGTGTTTTGACCATATCGTGGCAGATATTGCAGTTTGTGGTAGATGACAATTCGCCTTTCCAGAGTATCCATCCATCTTATGACGTCATAATTAGCTTAGAGGCGTGTACAATTAATGACGTCATGAATGACGTAGATAAGTACGTCACGAATGCATATTTGAAGACGGACTATGCGTTGTACGAATTGTATGGCTTTACTATTTAATAAATATTCTGTTGAATATTTTGAGACTAATTTGACTGGACGCTGTTGCTGTCATAGGCAGTAACAGCGCCCAGTCAAATTAGGTCTAAAATATTTAACAGCCTACCTGTATAGTTTTCTGAAAATTGATAGTCAGTGATCGATCGATCCCAACACAATCGAAGCGTGGGTGGAGCTTAGCTAAAGGTGGGTGGGGCTTAGCAACAACTGGAAAGGTCCATTGGATTACTACAGTGAAACAGAAGCTGTGTATATTTCCAACGTTCTAAGAATCCTCAACAACAATGTCAACTTATAATATGTACATTGATCTTCAAGGTCGCCGACGTAAACTGCAGGAACCTCCATTGAAATAATATGGATATTGAAAAGCAACTGATAAAACAGATTATTTCTTGTGTCCAATGCCTCTCTCCCCTCCCCCTCCCCCCCTCCCTCCCTCTCTCTCAGCACGGTGTTACATATCAGTATATACAGCTACATTGTTATAGAAAGGGTAATAAATGAAGACAAGAAATGAGTATTCGTGAAAACTTGGTGTTAATTACATTTAACGGTGCTGCAACATGACTGAATATTAAAATTGTTTAAATTGGAAACTTTTAGGCCTAAACTATGAGCCTATATTTAATGAAACGAAATAAATCTTAGCATATGATGATTATAATTCCATATAAATTATTTTATTTTTTAAGTTGTTAAATTGTAACAGTGGCGCGAGTTCCTAATTCAAATTCACAACTTTAAAAATTAATAAATGAAATCAATATATGGTAAGATTTATTTCATTTCATTTCATCACATATAGGCCCACAGTTTAAGCCTCTAAAAGTATGCAATTTAAACAATTTTATTTTCGGCCATTTTGCTATGAATATCAAAAAATTAAATTGATTAAACATCAAAACAATTATCATACAGGTGTTTATATCGATTGACGAACGTCAAGGACAATTTCTGTAGCGAACAGCATCAAGTCGGAGCCATTCTTGAGATGTATCGTTAGTCGCAATCCTTTCAGCCAAATAAGCTCTCAGCCTCCTTCACTGCCATGATAATGGCATCTCGACTCAGCTGCGCGATAGCGTCGTCACGTGGTTTGAACTGCATACTGTGGAACTCGCCATTAATTCCATTATGGTCCTCCTGTGGGGTAGAAAATGACGTCACTAATGGTGGAATCCAGTTTTAGTTATGCCCCGCCTATCTATAACTAAGCTCCACCCACGGTTTTCTCGTGTTGGGATCAATCGATCCCTGGACTCTATGAAGCTCAATTTCCACACCCATGTAAGATGTTGAATTTATGAAACTAATTTGACTGGGTGCTGTTGCTAGGCAGCTACAGCGCCCAGTCAAATTAGTTTCAAAATATTCAACAGCCTGTTTATTAAATAGTAGACATAGGCCTACAATTCGTACAACTTGACGGACTATTAAGCGTTTAAGACAAACTAAATCAAGTCATACGTGACGCAATTGATTATGACGTCAGTCTACACGTCACAGTTTATTATGATGCATGTAAATCTTATATAATCTTTCATCTTTGATTTTCATGAAATAGACACTGTTGGAACGCATCACTGCCGGGGGAGCCCATCAGTCGTTGTTTGAATTGGTCAATTTAAGTAGGTTCGCACGCCCAATAGCCAATGAAAATCTTTCGTTGAATATTAAACTGACTGAAACCCGAGTCTAAATGATAAATACCTACTATATGAAGTTAATAAAGCTATGACTGATTACGTATGTCATAATGCAAATCAGTTGATGATTTATTGATTTTGTTGGCGTATATAGGTCGGGTCTCTGTTAAACAAGTCCCATTCAAGCCAGGTTCACAACGGTATTAATGTCTTTGCTTGGCTGAATCTTTGTTGTTGAAATTTTGATTCTAAGCGGGTTTGTTTTTCGTGACACCAACGGCCCTAAATCCAAGAGTAGAAAGGGGAGGAATCGGGGATGACTGCTACATATAAAATGAAGAAAGGAAGCTTGCTTTTTTAGTTATTATTGGGGATTGAGCTATTGTGTGTACCTGTTTGACCTGAGTCTGGTGAAATATGTTCCACTTGCTTTGGGAAGTGATTTCTGCGGGCTGGTATTGGACGATTTATTTTGGTCTGAACTACTGGTGTATATCTGAACAATTCAACCCCACGCCAACCCCAACCCCTACCCCCGCCTGATGACCTCAATAATAACTTGTATAATAATAATGATGATGATAATGATGATAGTGATGATAGTGGTAGTGGTGATGGTAATAATAATAATAATAATAATAATAATAATAATAATAATGATAATTGTTGTTATTGTTATTATTATTATGATAATATACAGTAGTAGTTGTTGTTGTGGTACTGTATTATGCTCGTATTATGTCTGTTCACATGTACATATGTTTATATGTTCCCCCACGTACTTGTAAAAGTCTGGGTGTAATAAATGAAATGAGAGACATGGTCTTTCAACCATTGCTCGTGTGATGCAAGTCAGTTGCCAGGGCATGTGTGTTTTATTGAATCATCAACCTGTTGCCACAAAGCTTTGTGTGTGGGCGGGTTGAGGTGGTGGGGGTGTGTGAGGGTGGTGATGGGGTGGGGGGTTCAAAGCTGCTAAAATTTAGCCTAATTCCAACCAGTCCTTTCTTGTTTCAATCGACAAATTAATCCATTTTATTCCGTTGAATTCTAGACATTATAATCCATGTTATTGTCAATTCAGATATTAGACCATTTTATTCTGTTTGTGTGTCAATAATATGGCTTCTCATGGGGGTGTGGGTGGGGCCGTGGCTAGCTTGATGGAATATAGACAGACGGATCTTCAAAGCAAGTTGTAAACTACCCACCCACACACCCACCCACCCACACAGCTTTCCTGTATAGTTGCCGTGAAAATCAGATTTAAGGTCATCATCAGTGAAAGAGAATCTTGTGTCAGCATCGCTTCAAAGCCCAACGATTCTACTTATTCCAATTAACCCTTTAACGGTCAAGATTTAAAAAAATAACTGTTGTCATGCAAATAGACATTCTTCAAGACCACTACATGTGCTGTTTTTTGGTCGGCTTGCCCTTGAAAATGGCTAAGAAAAGCAGGTTTTTTCTTAGCTAGTGCCTATTTCTCGGCTGAGAAAAGATTATTTTTGAAAATTTACCACGAACGACTGGCTCGGTTACCGAGCCTGTCATTCCAGTGGTAAATTTTCAAAAATCATATTCTCTTGGATGAAAAGATTGACATTCCTCAAGACCACCCTAACGCTACATAGTCCGTTTTTGGCGGTCTTGACAATTAAAGTTAGGTTAATGGCATATGACGTCATAATCAGCTAAGTAGCGTGCAGGATGACGTAATAATCATTAAGTCATAAACGATTGTATTTTGCCCGGCTTTAGCTTTTAATAGTCTGACACGTTGTAAGAATTGTATGTCTCTACTCTTTAAACATGCTGTTGAATATTTTGAAACTAATTTGACTGGACGGTTTTGCTGCCAAAATATTCAATAGGAGTCAAGGGAGTTCAGAGATGGATCGATCCCAACAAGGGAGGTATCGGTGGAGCTTAACTACAGATGGGCGGGTCATATCTAAAAATGGGAAGTCCCATTAAAGTACCAAGTAAAATCCAAATCCAGCAAGCCAATAGTGTCTGTATTGCCCGTGATCTTTGACCCAGTGGCCAGATGCGTACTTACATTGGTTTCTTAGGCCCGTTTTATAAGTCGAACTTTCTGTCGCGCCGCACTAATGAGGACTGGTTGATTTATATAGTGGACTCTGCCATTTTCAGGCAGATTTAGCTGGTACGGCACAAGAGAAGTTCGACTTATAAATTTGTCCTTACTACGAGTTTGATCAGGGGAAAATTAATTTAAATTGAAGATACTGCTGTCTGGTACATGTTATAATACAGTGTACAACTGTTTAACCCATGTCCTCTCAGAAATCATGAAAGTTATATCTGATATGAGTTTTAATGAAATGAAAAGCATTTGAAAGTATTTGAAGAATTTGAAATACTTTAAAGTATTTGCATATGCATACGTATTTGAACAAAGTTGAACGTATTTGCATATGCATTTAAAAAGTATTTGAGCCCAGGTGAAACTATGGCTAACACTCATGAACGTTTCGATGGTTTATTTCTGCATCTTTGTTTAGGGAGATTGTTAAGATATATATTGAAATTCTTGACAAACAACGCTTCTATAACAGTTACGAAACGTTACTTGCTTCAGGACATGCTGAAGTCTTTCTGAGAAAAAATCTGATATTTTTGGTAACAAAATCACGGAATCAACGATTCAGAAAAACGCTTGTGTTTCGTGATATTTACCTGTACAAACAGAACACGGTTGCACTCCCGCCACGCACTCAGGCGAATCTTATACAACTTGAAGAACGGGTGCTCTATGTCAGGGTACCGCAGGACGCCTATGTCCATGATGGTCTGTTCGTCGCGAGAATTCCCGGCAAAGAAAGTTTCGAATGACTTAACTCGTGCGCCGGTTTCAGCGACCATTCTCCCGAAAGATACAATGTCGATCTCCGTCTCTTCCAAAATATCTGAATCCTGGATTAATCTGACAAACCACGAATGTACTTCACGGACGGTGGTAATGTCCGGACTTCCATCAAATTTGAAAGCATTGGTACCCTTTTTTCTTATTTCGTCCGAGCGGTTGATGCTAGTACCGTCCATGGGTTCCAGGACTGTATTCTGCATCATACATCGCACCTGACTGTCCCAACTGTGGTTACCCAACTGATTCATCAACCGTGACGTGTGGCCGATTATCACCTTCAATCTTTCATCGACGAGTTTGAATGAGTCCTTATTGAGCTTGCCGAACGATAAGGCCAAGTCGCATTTAAATGGTACCTTGCTGCCTTTCTGAAGCCGTATCACTCCCATTTCTAAAACAAACGAGTATTACATTTACATATACAATGGTCCATTTTTATCAATGCCCGCCTATTTCTAGCGGTGAACGAGCGTTTGATCTGATTTCATGTCTTTGAACCATGGATTGTCAGAATCTCAATTTCAAGGAAACTATAGCATACTGCCTTACGTTCCATAGGGAACACTCTCAGAGCACTCTGCGCGTGTAAAATCCGCTTTTCTCGTTTTGTATATTATATGATATAATTAAAGCGAAAACAGCAGATTGTCAATAGTTTGCGGATTATCAAAACGTTTTGGATTGCTTTCCCTATGGAACGCAAGGCTGGTAAACTGTTTAATAATTTGAGACTAATTGGACTGAGAGCCGTTGCAGCCTCTGACAGCAACAGCTTCGAGTCAAATTAGTTTCAAAATAGCATCATGTTTATTAACGTGTAAATTCGGCACAAAGTCTTAATTTCATGTCGTACATGTATATGCCATGCGATTGTGACGTCAGTTATCAAGTAATGTATATAAAATTTAACGTCAGATACATGAGTGACAGATAGGATCCATACATATACACAGAATTCAAAAGCATATTTTAATATCAAATTTTCACTTTACTGTATACTGATGTTATTAGGCTTATGAGTTAATTATATAAGGATTATTAAACCTGGAGAAAGAAGACCTCTCATTTGTATCTAAAAATAACTTTCCCCATCTATAAGCCGGAAAGAACAGTTCTTATGCTCGGCTAGCATGGCAATAAGAGTAAGAGTGGCTAGGTGTAATGACTAACACTCAAGAGAACCAGGTTCGTGCCTGAGCGGCAGATTTAAGGAGCCTGACCGTGTTTCCAAGCATCGGGAGATAGTAACTATCTCCTAATCATTGTAAACAAGGGCAATCTCCTTCGCTCCTTGACTCTCTCCACGCAGGAGTTATAAATGTGTACCAGTTTAAAAACTAGGGAAGTTAGCCAAAATTCATGAATCCATTTCCTCATTCAATGATATGACGTCATAATCAACTACGCGACGTGTATGATGACGTCATAATCATGATGTCGTGAATGATTCGATTAGACCCATCTTTAATGTTTACTAGTCTGACACGTCATACGAATTGTATGTTTTTGCTATTTAAGAAATATGCTGACATTGGATAGTTTGAAAACATTTACCAGCTTACCTGTATACTTTTCTGTACAATGGCAAAGATCGATCTATCCCAACACGAGAGGTGTGGGTGGAGTTAGCTAGTGAGGGCCGGGTCATGGCTAAAAATGCAATGGTCCATTGCGTAATAAACTGAAATAAAACCTGAGCGGGATCTAGAATTTAGGGAATCGATAGCCCATAGGCCAACCAATCCAATACAATGCCAGCATATTGCAATGCGGGTGCATCTGTCCAGCTGTCTGTCTGGCTACCACTATTACTGGAAATCTTCTAATGCGATTTGACTCAAATTTTAGCACAAGAACGAAAGAAAAATCTGGTAAACGAGGGGAAAAATCATTGTGTACTAACACTACTGGTACTACTTTTATTATGTACTAACGTGTTAGCATGTCTTAGGAATAAATTCATTTATTTATATATCCATCATCCATTCTTCCATCCATACAACTATTGATCATCTGTCGGTCGGTTTGTCAGTTGGTCGGCCAGTCTGTCGATCGTTCGTCCGTTCATTCGGTCGTTCGCTCGATCGCTCACTCATCCCTCACTCGCCCACTCACTCGCGCGTTCTCTCACTCTCCCCACCCATACACACACCAGCCCGACCGTCCATCCATCCACCTACCTAGGGGCCTAGTTCACCCTTATGACGTTAAAGTCGTAAAGCAACGTCCGTCGTTAGCCCATGTCATGTGCTAGCGACGGGAGTTGCTTTACGCCTATTTAACGCCACAACTGTGCACTAGGCCCCACGGTACGCACCCGCACAACATGCGAAGAAGAATTTACTCACCAACTTGTCTGTCTGAAAATGCACACACCAAATTACGTGTCGACCTCCTTGAACCAAGTAAACAAATGTCTGCGACTAGTGTTTTAGTTTATGGTCTATTTTATAGAGGCCCAGTGCGATTGGTTACGCTCCACTGCACATTTATGAACAAACACGTCCAGAATAGGAGTCCACCAAGCCGTGTGAACACAGTTCCTTATTCACATTCGGGGTTTTCATGGCGATAATAGAAATGGGTCAAAGTCTCTGGCTGGTTGGTCGACCA
>CM067368.1:66540825-66595825 GCA_034401795.1 Chaetoderma sp. LZ-2023a | reverse complement strand
CTTTAAACTATTTTTAACATTTTCCGTTTGAGGTTCGTTCGCGTGCGTGCATCAAGCACTAGCTTTTCCGCCAGTAAAATCGTTGCTCTTGTCGGCCATTAGTGTTGTCTTGTTCGTTTTTATTTGGCGCCAATTTTCGAAAACAAATCTTTTATTTTTTCGTTTATTTGCTGTGCTCCCCGAGTCGTAACTATAAGGTATTGTTATTAAATTATTTTAATAATTTTCGTAATTTTAAAACTTGTTTAAACCCTTTTGATAAATTTTCTTTTGGATGTTCGTTTGCCTGCTTTAAAACACTAGATTTTTCGCCATTCAAACAGCCGCATTTTTCGGCCATTAGTGCTAGCCTTGCTCGTTTTCGACACCAATTTTCGAGAAAAAAAAAGGGAAAAATTTTGAAATTTTCTTTTCAGTTTGCTTAGTTGGAATTTTCGCGAATTTTACCGAAGGGGAGGACACAGCACTGGTATACTGGTAAAGTTTACTAGGCCTATTCTACCTCTTCTCTCTCTACACTTCCGCCTTTCACAGCCTACTCTACTCATCTCCTTCACACACTAATCCTACTGCATCCTATCCTATCTCTCATACTGTACCTTCTAAATTTTCCTACTGCACACTACCTTCTAAATAACTCACACCGTAGGGTAAGCAACATGGAGGATGCTGACTTCCTCAAACAGCTTCTTGAAGTGGCGCATGATACTGGTGGTCGTCAACTGGCCACAGCCAACTCAGCGCCAAATGGTGGCAAAGACAGTGACGTAAGCGCTGCCAAGCAGGGAGCCACTGGTGGTCCATGCAGGGGTGGGGAGGGAATGTCCTGGGAGGGAGCGAGTGAGGGCGTTAGCGTCACTACTCACCTGGTGGGGGGTGTAGGGGCTGGTAAGGCGGACCTACATGACGAATTGGCAATGGAAGAGTTCTCCCACGAACAGGTGGCCCAGCAAGTGGTGATTCTGGAGAGCAATCTCCAGAACACACCACAAAGCACCCCTAAGGAGGGTGGTGGTACACCAGGCCCCAAAAGAAAACGGATGGTCGGGGTGTTAGAGGAGGGGGTGGAAGTGGGAGGAAGGGAAGGCACTCCCAACAAGAGGTCTCGGGACAAGGGGGGTTCCCCAGCGGGAGGGAGAGTCCCAACCATCGCGCAGAGCGGGGGTTCCCCGGGTGGTGCCCCGGACCCCGGGTCCAGTAGTGAAGGGAGGGAGGTGGGCCATAATGGGGGGGGGTGCAAAGAGATGGTACCCAGGGAAGGAGGGTCAGGGTCAAGGGACTCGCGGGCGATGATTTTGCGGGGTTAACCCGCATGGTAATCTATAGGCTACTGTATGCCATGGTGGGCATGCTGGCAGGCCTGGACAAAAGGGACGGGGAGGTTTTAGTAACCTCCACCAGTGAAGGGCAGTTCCAAAAGCTGCTGAAAATTACAACGATAGGCAGCCACGTGGTGTCTATTGAAGAATACACCACCAAAAACACCAGGCAAAGCAAAGCGGTAGGTGTCATATCGGGAGTCCCAAGGGACTTCACGAATGACGACATAAAGGAAGAAATGAACGAGCAGGGGGAACACAAAGTGGAATGGGTGGGTCGGATTGGCGGAACAGCCAGACCGACCTATGCAGTGAAATTGGTGTTCAATTCAAATTCAGACGCACTGCCAAGTAAGGTTAAACTGGGATGGATGACCTTCAAAGTCAAACCATACATCCCAGAGCCCGTCAGATGCTTCAGATGCCACCTGCTGGGTCACGTGGCAAAGCACTGTAGAACCAAAGCCAGCGCATGCGTCAACGGTGGAGGGAATCACAAACGTGAGGACTGCCAGCAGACCCCCCACTGTAGAAATTGCAAGGGGAACCACAGTGCTGCATATCGCGGATGCCTGGCTTTGCAAAAAGCCAAGGACATCCTCAAGGTTAAAACGACAGATCAGGTCTCATATGGGGAGGCCAAGAAGAGGGTTACCCAGCAAATAAGCAGGGGAACTGAACAGCCAGCTGGAATACCAGCACCTGGACCAGCCACACCTCTTGAAAGAACAGCATGGCAGAAAAGGTCTGAATCCGTAAGGAGGAAGCTGGCCACCCCCGGGAGGGACTGCTCAGTGATGAGACATCAGGAAAGAGGGGAGGAGGCTCCTACTGAGCCACCCACAATAGAGACGGGCACGCCCACCCTCCCGCGTGGGAGTCCGGCCAGCAAAGCCTGTAAACAGGCCAAAAGGCAAACAAAAACGCCTAAAAACCGCCTGCAAAGGGCCTAAAGTCATAGGCAGTAGCAGGGGCCGAGACCAAAGGGCTGAACCAATCGGCACATTGGAGGTAACACTAGTGGAAAAACAGGTTAACAAACCTGTGAACCCCACTAGCAGTACTAGCAGCTGCAGTGACCTGCCAGCCGAGACTACCAGAGGGACACCAACGAGCGAGGTAAGACCCACCCCGATTGGTGGAGATCATAAAATTGTTTTAAATGTCCAAACTTTCAGACTGATCATAGAGACGATCATATCTTCAGTTTGCATTGGCAACGAGGCAGCCTGGAACAAGGTTGATGTCGACGGCCTCGTTGCGAAATTCGTAGCGCTTTGCTCTTCTCCAAACTAATCATGGGGGTCAAAATTCTTCAATGGAACGTTCGAGGCACCCGGTCTAATACCAACCTTAACGAATTGTGGAACACATTCCGCAACGAAAATGACAACCCAGACATTATATGTCTACAGGAAACCCGTCTGAAACCCAACCAGGATTTCAAAAGGTACAACTACAATGTCGAAAGACAAGACCGTACCGCAGAATCTGCAACCACCTCTAGGGGTGAAGGCGGTGGCGGCATAGCGACCCTCATAAAAAGTAATCTTTCCTACAAAAGATTGCCACAACGTGAGAGTAGCGTAGAGCACCTTACAATAGAAATAGAAATCAATCACGAAACTATTAATATTGTAAACGTCTATAGTCCCAAGTTGCACTCTTCCTCGGACTATGACAAGCTCCTTGAAGGCCTAGAAGGTGAAACAATACTGCTGGGCGACTTCAACTCCCACCATGCCCTATGGGGGAGCAAAACCACGAACTCCAAAGGCCGAATAATAGAACAGGTTATTGACAACTGCTGAAAATTACAACGATAGGCAGCCACGTGGTGTCTATTGAAGAATACACCACCAAAACACCAGACAAAGCAAAGCGGTAGGTGTCATATCGGGAGTCCCAGGAAGGCCATACTTCCTGTGTTTAGAAGTTAGTGGAAGCCCTAGTATATGTGGGTATTTATATGTATGTGCATGTATGTCTATGTATATACATAGACATACATGCACATACATATAAATACCCACATATACTAGGGCTTCCACTAACTTCTAAACACAGGAAGTATGGCCTTCCTAGGTAATGCTATTGGCGGTCCAAGCTAGAAACATGGAGGCCTAAAATGGTTCAAATACTTTTGGGTAAAATCATTGGTTTAGAGATATCAGAAGCAAAAATAGGAAGTCCAGGACTTTCTTGGAATGTTTTGTGGGGTCCAGACATGAACTTTGGGAGTATAGGACTCCAGGACTTCCACTAAGCGGTGGATGGGTAGGGCTGTCCCTGTTTTGATGTTTACATAGATATATGCCACTATGTGCACAAACATAAAACACACGACATTCAAACACATATTTATGGCATCCATGTTTACATATACATATACATAGTTACTGACATAAATAAACATATATTATACATGTACTCCCTAATTACATCATTATCTTATTTTATTTAAATTTAGTTTGGAGCGGTTTATTATTATATAGGACTTTTGTATGCTACTGAGGGTGTGGTGGGTTGGGAGGGGCAGGGAAGAGCTCATCACTGTAATATAAAGTTGAGATAGTTGGAGTTGTTAAAGAATCGGCAGATACGTTATCGTTTGTAGGCTATTTAAGGGTAGCAGTAGCAAAAGTAAACTGTAATGTCTGTTCATGGTTAGACTTATCACTTCAATTATTAGGTTAGGTTGGTTTATCTATAGGGGTGGTGGTGGTGGTGGTGGTGATGGTGGGATGCCTCAGGTTTGTATTATCATTAATTAGCAAAGTGACCATCATGTATAAATATATTAATTTAGTATTTGTCAATCATAGATTCCCTGGCAATCTTCTTAAAGGATTTCTGGTTTAATATACTATCGCATATTTCTGTACTGGTGCTGCTCCATAGTTTTGTGCCTGTTATAGTAATTTGTCGTTTTCTTATATCTGTTCGTGTAAATTGAGTCTGTAGATTGTGTTTTGTCCTAGTGTTGTGTTTGTGAAGGTCGATGCTTAGTGTGAAGTTGGAAGCTATGGATTGTGGCAATGTATTGTGGTGAAACTCCTTTACAATGGTATACATCTGTAGTTTGCCTATGTCCTTTAGTTTTAAAGGTTTTTCTGACTTGAATATATTCCGGCCCTTTGCTGGTTTAGAAAAGAGTTTTAGTGCTTTCTTCTGAAGGCTTTGTAGTTTTGTTAGGTTGCTTTTACAGGTATTCGTCCAGATAGCGTTACAGTAGGTGAGATGCGGAAGCACAAGGGTGCAGTATAGAGTTTTAAATGTAGTTGTTGGCAGCTATGCCTCTTGCCACATTTGCTGTTACCGTCTCGATTTGTTTGGCCCATGTCAAATGTTTATCCAAGTATACTCCCAAAAATTTGGTGAATGGGACCTCCTCAATTTCTTTTTTGTTTATGTAGATTTTTGGAATATCATCTCTTTTTTAGTTTTGAGATTTGTAAATAACATATTATTTGTTTTGTCAACCTTCAGCGATAATTTGTTTATTGAAAACCAGTTAGTAATTTCTTCCATTTCCTTATTTGCGTTTTTGTATATCAGGTGTCTATGTTGTCATCGCAGCAAAACGCATTTCTGTCATCAGCGAACAGTATTAATGGCATATGCTTGCATAAGTTAGGTAGATCATTCATGTAAAGAAGGACCAGCAGAGAACTAAGAATAGATCCCTGAGGAACACCACAAGTTAATTGCCTGTTTTCAGAGCATATCTCATTATACTGTGCGCATTGTTTTACTTAGGTAGGTCCGAAACCAGGTGAGTGGACTGCCTCCTATACCATAATAGGCACGCTTTTCTAGTAAGATCTGGTGGTTGATGATGTCGAAGGCTTTTGAAAGGTCCAAGAAGATGCGTATTATACTTTGTTTTTTCCAGTGATTCAATAATTGCTTCGGTCATTTCGGCTATTGCATGCATTGTTGAATGCTTCTCACGAAATCCATATTGCGATTTGAATAAAATTGACTTTTTGACCAGATAATTTTTCAGTCGATTCTACATTAGGTGCTCTAGTAACATGGAGGAAAGTGGAAGTGTGGAGACTGGCCTGTAGTTTGAGAAATTAGTAGAATCCTTGGCTTTATAAATTGGTGTAACACGATAACCTGATCAATTAATTTCGGCTGAGGGGCATATGTGGATTTGGATGAGCGCGTCTGATCAACCAACTCTGATGCATGGCCTGAGATAATTAACCTTTGTACATGCATAATCTCGAGGTGACTAGCGCCTTGTCTAAGAAGATGTAGCAGCATCCTTTAGGGAATAACATCGGTCTGTCCATGCTTGTATGATTGTGTAATTATGTATATTTATGATTGAGGCGGCTACGGCCATAGTGTATTTATAATCAGGTAGGCGTACGTGGCAACGGTTTGATAATACGAGTCTAATATCTTGTGCAGCTATACTGATGAATCATACAATTCGAACATACATACGATTCGATACGAATGATGTAACACAGAGAGGTAAACGTGGTGCACAGTAGCCTGCCTTGAATAATGCTTAGGGATGTCATACATCAATATAGAATAATAGCAACAGTTATGAGTAACGCTCATGGACGTCATATAATAGAGGTTGATAGACGCTGTTGATTCGATAATCAGCGTGTACATTTAGCATTGGAATAATAGGAATAGATTAGGAATAAGATTCGCTGTTGTAATAGGCAGACATGTTTAATAATAATGATAATATTTAGGGTTTTGTACGAATCCATCAAATTGGGTACCGCTAAAGAAACGGACTGGCTGTTTCGTGGATAGCTTTTAGCTTCTAGGTCAATTCCCCATTCAATCCCATACTAAATTCTGCACTCAGTGACATTACATAAGAACAACCACTGACATGACACCTGAGTTTGTTGCCTTACAAATGTCGGAGTTAATGATATGCGACCTTTGGGATGACGTCAGTCCCATAGGGCCTGTACTTAAGAAAGTCCCATAGGTTTACTATGGAGATAAATTAGTGACAAAATCTCACTGAAGTGGATTGACTAAAATCGATGTTGACCAATCCCAGAGCTGGTAATTGATCCAATCAGATAGCTTAAAATTGCTGATTGAATGGTTGTAATTCCGACCAATGAAACCTAGTTTCTTAAGAAACTGTAGTGTCGGTAGCAGTTTCAGAAAGAAACTGGTGGGACGAATAAAGAATATAAGCTGCTGCAGAGCGCCACTTTTATGATTTTACCACCGCTCATCCACGAGTACAGATTTGGTAGCTTGTGTTAGTAAGTTTGATAGATTGTTGGTTTGATTGTTTGAATAGAATAACGTAGAAATTATCTGTACATCTTGTACAAAGTTTTATTTGTTTGTAATTTTGCCTTGAAATTCATATCTATAGTATCGTAATAAAAGTATATATATATATATATATATATATATATATATATATATATATATATATATATATATATATATATATATATATATATATATATATATATATATAATCAAGTTAAGCATTGATTATTTTAGTTGTAGTCAAAGGGAACCTACAAACTCCCGTACCTGGATGAGTCAGATAGATTAGGCAGGTCCAGATAGTCGATATAAATATTCTTCAGTGTTACTGCTCGAAGAAGGCAAGTCGACTATCATCTTCATTCATCATTAGAGGCAAGCGAAGATGCAGCTACACAATCGGTTTACCTCTAGTAGTGACCGATTCATTTATCATCAGTTGAAAATTGGTAAGAACAGCTAATAAATTGTTGGGAACTGATATTGTGAGAAACTGACTGACGGACCGATGTCAGACAATCCCCTAAATTTACAATGTGAATGACGTGGAAAACAGTCTCTGACATTTGTGTCACAATAGCTCTATTTGTGTCTTGCATGAAATTGTGTTGAAGCATTATACACATTTGAGCTAGGTTATTTGTCAAATGACAATATATTTCACCTTCCAGAGGGATTATCTAAGTTTAGCTGTCTGCCTGATGGGAATATTGGCCCATCCCTTTAGATTCATTGGCAGGTCGGTCAGTGCTAACCTTCTGAAATGACCTGTGCGACAAGAATTGCTTCAGTCCAGGCATCTCCTTGACCTGACTCCTGGTGCAATAACTCATTCATCTTGGAATATAAATTACATTTATAACCTACCAGTATAATAATTGCTATTATTATGATTGCCGATACAGCATATATGATGGTTGCTCTAGTACCTATAAGATCAAAACTGGTCATGTATACATCCAATTCAGATAGTTGTGCTAGAGGTACATATTTCACTTTCTGCAAATGGTGCCACATTTTCAAACTTTTCACAACTAACGATTGTCTCAGAATATCAGCTATGTCTACAGTGGACGTATTAAATGTCGGGTTGACTTTTTCATACATATGTTCATAAGCCTTGATCGGACGAAAATGCCAGCCCTCACCACTGTAAGCCAATTTCACTGGATCTAGCAGATTTTTTTAGCACACCACACATTCTTCTGTTACCTTGTAAATTCTCCTATAAATAACTTACTAGAAGTATCATTTAATTGCGATAACTTGATCTTGCACATTGGATCAGCAGTATTTGTTAGCATACTAACGATGCATGGAATATGGCTCGACTCAATTTGCAAGATGCCCTCGCAAACTCTGGGTTCATTTCCTCGGTATTTGGATGGGACCAAATGCCATCCTGTCCGGGTATCAAGACCTATGCTCACTCTGGACACGACTTCCTGTATATAGTGACCAAGTTCCTTTAACGGCACCGACCATGAATGCATGCCGTGTTCAACATAATTCCATCCATCAATAAGTGGCAATGTAGACATAAAATCGAGATTTTCTGGGTCCCTTCAAAGTGGATAAACAATGACGTTATCATAATACTATTGATACGTTTGGATAAGTTTAACTCCGACATCAATGTGATGACCAACATCGGTTAAGTCAGAGGACCAAATAATTCCTCGGTAAATCTTCCAAGTTCAAGAGAAGCTGTTCTTCAGCGAAATGTCATTAATCCACGACGGTATGCATAGGCTACTCCTACAATCGCATTGACCGCCTGTCCAATTCAGATTAATGTAAACAGGTATCATCTCCATTTCATCTGGCTTCAAACAACATCGTCCACAACGATCAATAAGTTCGTTACAGCATCGTTCAAGTTGTTTATTCTTACTCATTTAACACCAATTTCGACATAAACGTGTGTCACTAACAGGTTGCTGTAATGTACTAGTGTATTGATTTTTAACATTGATTAAATACCTTCTATGCTCCAGACATGGCTACTCCAAACAAAGAAGAAGCTATGACATCCACGAAATTTAGAAGTCCACGTCCTTTCCGCGTTAACAATGTTCCACTTGCAGTTGACTTCTCAGATGTCATATCGTCGACTATAGTCAATCTTCATAATAAACTCTTCAGGTCATGGTCTGATAACATTCTTTTAGCATGAGATGCCATGATATCACGTGGTATTAAAGCTACCTGATCTTGATAACCAGCAGACAAGCCAAGGCTTGTGTGGCAATGGACATTATTATCGTCCAAGAGTTCCGTCTCATTCAACAAAATATCTGAATAATGATTCCTATCATGGCAAATGAAACTTATATAGTGAACAAATTGCTCATCGCCCATCGACCAATCAAAAGCACTGATTCTTGGGTACTTGTTTTTAGTCACCGAAAGAAACGAATGATGTCTGCACTTGTGAAGATTGTACCGGGTCGATGACAGCATGCCAAAAATAGCTGGTCTTACAGCAGTTTCCATAGCTGATTCATTCTCCTCGGGCTGCTCATTAGTCATCTCTTGATCTTGGTCCTCTACCAACTCATTCCTTGCATTAAGAACTACTTTGCACTTCCGACTCTTGGCTTGTTGACAGAATAGGCTCCGGTTCCGGAATCAGCACTATTTCTGGAATCTGAATTACATCTGGAATCGCTAAATCTTTTAGAAAAACTACGTTTTTCACAAGCTGGCTTGCTCTGGTTCCTTTCACCAGAATACGCATCAGTCACAGTCGTAATACATCCAAACACATTTCCGGATCTACCATATGCAACTTCGGGATATTCAGGACTCCGACTTTGCTGGATCGCTGATGGTGAACTTGCATAACTGGTCTCATACTCAGGATCACTGCATATTGTCAACTTCATTCTTTCCTCAGCTTTTACCACCACCAAGTCCCCTAATTTGCTGCATTTGAGTGCTTATCCGCATGAGATCACAATAAGGCATTGTTGAGGCTCGTGAGTCTATCACGAAGATCTTGCAGACTGTCTATCGGAATGGCCATTGGCAATCTCCCATGCCTGCCATGCGTTGGGTTAAATGGTGTAAAACCTGTGATTGCATATCGAGTATTTCTATATGCTGTTAGTGCCGCACCTAGCTCATCTTCCCATGGTCTGGATTCATTGGTGATACCTTTTTGAACAAGCTCTTTCCAAGTATGGTTGAAATGTTCAGTGCGTCCATTTGTCTGAGGATGATAGGGACGCGCACATCGATGGTCCATTCCATACTCCTTGTATCTAGCCTCGATACTTCTTGCACAGCATTCTTTCACTTGATCTGTAACTAGAATCTTCTGACACACCATGTCTTGCAAGATATTTGTTGAAGAACTTCTCTTCTACATTCGGTGCTATCTTGGCTGGAATAGGGTAAGCCCATGCTGAACAATGATCTGCGATGGTTAGGATGTAAACATTGCCTTTCGTAGATTCAATTAAAGAGCCTATCAAATCCATGCCAATCTGCTGACACGGATATTTTGCTACAGGCTTATGGCTCGGTTGACTTGACAGACCAAACACACATCTAGCATGTGAATGGCATCCTTTCTTAACGTTGACCATACAAAAGACTCTCTAATCAGACTTAGAGTCTTCTGTAAACCGTGATTACCAGCTCTCTCATGTGCTTTCCCAGGTACCTTTTTTGGCATCTCGTCGGAAGAACAACATGAGGATACTCCGCATCTAGAGCTGAAGGAGTAAGTGTAGAGCAGCCGACTCCATTATGAATGACTTGGTCGTCTGCTGTTTAAACATTTCTGGAAACTCTTCATGTTGCTCATCGGACAGCCATTCGAAGTAAATGAATGTACTCGGCCACGTACTGCTGTTTCTCTGGGGTTATTTATTTATAAGCTCAATAAGAATCTGACTTGCCATTCGTGTGGTGTATTTTGTGTTCGATGATGTCTCTTGGGCGTTCAGAATTACGAATTTTAACAAAATAATCTTCTAAGAACTTGAGTACGTTGTCTGATAATTCTGCGTGTATGCTGCTGTTCTGTTGTGTACTATCAGTATTGTTCATTTCAACTTACAGTTTTTCATTTCTTTTCACTCACGAATTCACTCATGAATTCTGGTCCCGTCCTCATAATCCTGGGTCTGTGAACCACTGTAAGTTTTGGGGGCCATCTGACTTCGGTCGGTCGGTCGTTTCTCACAATATTGATTCCCGCCAATTTATAACCTGTTCTTATCAATTCTCAATTGATGCTAAACTGATTAGTCGCTTCTAGAGGTAAACTGATTGTGTAGCTGCATCTATGCTTGGTTCTAATGGTGAACGAAGATGATAGTCGACTCGCCTGCTTCAAGCAGTAGCACTGAAGAATATTTAAATTGACTATCTGGGCTGACTCATTCAAGTATGGGAATTTGTAGTTTTCCTTTGACGACAGCTAAAATAATTAACCCTTAACATGATTATAAATATACTTTGAAAACGATACCATAGATATGAATTTCAAGGCAAAACCGCAAACAAATACAACTTTTTACAATATGTACAGATAATTTTTAAGTTATTCTATTCAAACAATCAAATCAAAAGTCTATCAAACTTACTAACACGAGCTGCCAAATCTGTACTCGTTGATGAACGGTGGTAAAATCATAAAAGTGCCGCTCTGCAGCAACTTATATTCTTTATTCCTCCCGCCAATTTCTTTCTGAAACTGCTCCCGACACTACAGTTTCTTAAGAAACTTGGTTTTATTGGTCTGAATTACAACCATCCAATCAGCAATTTGAAGCTATCTGATTGGATCGATCGCCGGCTCTGTGATTGGTAAACTTAGATTTTAGTCAATCCACTCCAGTGAGATTTTCTCACGAATTTATCTCCATAGTAAACCTATGGGAATTTCTTATGTACAGGGCCTATGGGACTGACATCATCCCAAAGGTCGCATATCATGAACTCTCACCTTTGCTAGGCAACAAGCTCAGCTGTCATGTCAGTGGGTCTCGCGAAACCATTGTTCTTATGTAATATAACGGAGTGCAGAATTTAGTATGACAATGAATGGGAAATTGACCTTGAAAGTAAAAGCTATCCAAGAAACAGCCGGTCCATTTCTCTAGCGGTACCCAATTTGATGGTTTCGTGCGAAACTCTAAATATTACCATGATTGTCAAACATGTCTGCCTATTACATCAGTTATTCTTATGCCACATCTTCCTAATCTGTTCCTGTTATTCTGATACTAAATATACATGCTGATTATCGAATCAACAGCGTCTATCAGCCTCTGTTATATGACGTCTATAAGCGTTGCTCAAAACTGTTGCTATTAGTCTATATTGCTGTATGACGTCCCTTAACGTTATTCATGGCGGGCTACTGTGCGCCATGCTCACCTCTCTGTGCTACATCATCTCTAACTTCGTATCGAATCATGTGCATATCCGAATTGCATGATTCATCACTAGAGCCTACCACGCACAAGCTATTAGACTTT
Source organism: Chaetoderma sp. LZ-2023a (assembly GCA_034401795.1). Taxonomy (NCBI): domain Eukaryota; kingdom Metazoa; phylum Mollusca; class Caudofoveata; order Chaetodermatida; family Chaetodermatidae; genus Chaetoderma; species Chaetoderma sp. LZ-2023a. Next base: position 66,583,731 of record CM067368.1, on the reverse strand, counting down.
TATTATCATCCCGTTGCCAAGTACGCCTACATGATTATAAGTACACTATGGCCGTACCCGCCTCAATCATAAATAGACATAATTACACAATCATACAAGCATGGATAGACCGATGTTGTTCCCTAGAAGATGTTGCTACATCTTATTAGACAAGGCTGTGGTCACCTCGAGATTCTGCGTGCACAAGGGTTAATTATATCAGGCGATTACTGAATGCATCAGAGTTGGTTGATCATACCATCTCATCCAAATCCTCAATATGTCGGCGTGGTATCATGTGCGTAAATGAAGTTAATTGCTCAGGACTACGAAATATCGGATACTTAGCATATCTGAGGAATTCATAGCATGCAATTGTAGCATTGTTGTTGGTACCATATTTGATTCTATTGGCCCAGTTATATGCTGTGCTTGCCGAATCTTCTCTCAAAGTCCCATGCTTTTGATACGTCCTGGGTGGTCTGCCGCTCATTGTATGCCGCGTTATCCATGACATAACATTTTCTGGAAGTGTGGAGTTTATAAACTGGTATATTCTGTTGGTCATTCCATGCGGATCTTCAGCAAATCGCTCATAAATCACCTCCAACAATCTACCTGGATATTTCTTTTCAAGTAACAGCCTAACATTGATATCGAATGTCAGTCGCGCACACAGCATCTTAAAATCCTCATGACTCAAGAAACAGTCATACTTGCGAGAACACGCAATACCCCTGGGATCACGAAGTAAATGTATAACTCTCAAGTCTGAATTCTGAATTAACAGTTCTTCAACAGAGTCCATCCCTAGCCTAATCGTCTTAATCACCCATCTTTTTTTCAAACACAAATGCTGTAGATTTTCTAAACACGTTGCTGTATTGTTTATGGTATGCATGCAATTGCGAAAGATGTTGTATACTGAAGACCTATGTTTAAATACACCTATAAAGCCGTTTAGTAGTGTATCCAGGTCTATGCTTTTGAAACTGCAGCTAAAATAATGTTTGAATATTGAGTAGACCATAGGTAGCTCGTGCCCTGGTGACATGGCTGAACTGAAACAGAGAATTTGATTAAATAATGGAGGAATCCAGTTTTAGCTATGCCCCGCCCATCTCTAGCTAAGGTCCATCCACGTTTCTCCCGTTGTAGGATCAATTGATCACTGCTGCAGTAGAAATGCGACGTTCTGGGATGTTGCTCTGACTGGTCGAAAGCATATGACGTCATCAGTGAGATCATCAATATTTGATTTGGGCGACGCCCATTTCCTCCCACAAAAATACTCGTTAGTCATATTTATTGTTCTTTCTCGGGCAATCATATTCGAGTATTTTTGGAGGGGGGAAAGTGGGCGTGGTCTAATTCAAATATTGGTGACGTCGCTGATGACGTCATAAGCTCTCGACCAATCAGAGCAGCCGCCCATCCCCTCGCCACATCTTGGGGATGTAGATCTTTAGATGATAGAAATGTGCAACGATGTATGAATCATGGTGTGGCCTGTAGATATAGTGCCAGGTGTAACGAGGTGGGAAATGTCTATCATAAGTTGTGTCCAAATCGAGGTCATTTGACCCCTCGAGGCTTATCAGCGTAGCCGTTATACATGCACCAATGTTTACCATGTATAGCTATTGGCATGTGTAATGAGCCGTGAAAGTGGTTGGGGCGTGGCTTAATTTAAACATTGATGGTGTCATTACTCGCTGCCAATAGGTGCAGCTACTTATGCAGTCGCCAATGTTTGCTCTGTTGAATTAATGAACCATGAAAATGGTTATGGGTCTGGGGGTCGGTAGATCTATAGAGTCATACTGGGTTCAACTATGCATGTCTGACATAGTACAGTGACTCTAGCTGCATAGGTTGCGGATAATCACTGGATAGTTGCAAGATATTTGCAGGATAGTAACACAATAGTCGCAGTCAACTACGACCAAGAATAGACGAATGCACCTACCTGGCATTAATCTGGCCACTTATGAATATATCGGTCTAGGGAAGCGTGGCATCACTTGGATAAACAGTATATGTCACTAAGTCAGAATGATATTGAGATGTCTAAAATGGCGCATATATGAACAGTAGAATGGGAACCTTGCTCTAGCTATTGTGAGATATCCTGTTGAAAAGATTCTTGTTGCACTTGCCCATGTAAAACAGGGTAAATGGAGTACCAAGTTTAATGAAAGTCTTGAGTACCAGGCTGGAATAAAATCTGCCTGATAAAATCTGCTTGACAGTGCAGAGATAAATCATTCCTTCACATCCGACTGATTAGATGTGAATGACCAATGACTCTACGATATCAACCAGACTCGAAACCAATAATAATATAGCAGGAACCTAACAAATATCCACTTTCAGGTCAAAGGTAGTAGCTCTATGAAAAAGTAATACACTCAAACAATTTATACAAATTCTAAAAATAGCATCCACTCTAATGATAAATACCAAGAAAAACTAGGAAATCCACATGAAGTGTTATAAGTTCCCCCCAGACCTAACACAACATGTGGCTAGGGGATGTGTGGAATGGCCAAAAAAGCTCAGATAACCCCAGAACAGTGCAAACAGCTGAATCTCTGCATTAATTGTGGGTACGATCATTAATGTCCAAACTAAGCTTGGATCGATAATTCATAGACTTGGAAATTAGGACAGAAAAGCGTCAGTGCTGCTAGAATGAAGACTGGTATAATATCAAGAGATGCAACTATAATATGTCTTTCATAATATTAGAACTCATACTTGGCTTCAGAAAGCTCTGGATATTGCATCCGTTAAAGCATTGTTGTGGCCTTTGATGTGATTTATATTCAGATGGTATGGTTAGATGGTTAAACTCCAATGATAAATTCTCTGATTTTTGCCTGACATCCATTAGATGAAAGTTAACAGATTGTGATCAGTAAAGATGTCAACCAGGATTTCACATAGATACAAATAAATGTTAAAATTCTGTAATGGTACGACCAGAGATAAACACTCTTTCTCGAATGCAGAATAGTATCATTACCCTGTTTATCTGAGTGCATAAGGACAGTGCCTAAGCGTCGATTACATGCTTCATTGGTTTGTTGTAATCTGGTGCAGCTAAGACTGGATAAGAATGTAAGATTGCTCGGATTTTCACAAAGTTTTGGAATTTTCTAGAAAACTGACCATACTAAGGAAACGCATAATTTCCTTAATAAGGATAATTGTGAATGGCCCCCACCATTGCTGATTTTGGATGAATTTTTCCATGACCAACTCTGTGACCTAAGTATGTCACTGTAGCTTTAGCAATCGTTTGAAAATTGATAGTAAAACCTGCCTCTTTCATTCATGAAAAAAATGGTGAATGGTTTTCATGTGGTCTTCATAGTTATCGGTACAAATTGTGACACTATCGATGTAAGAATCACACTTTTTGATTATTCAGTATTATTTGACTATTCATAATCCTTTGGAATGTACTTCGAGAATTTTTCATCCCAAAAGCCACCTGTCATGAACGTGGATAATGGTCTAATATGGTTGATTAGTGGTACCTGACAGTATCACTTTAAAACGTTGAATTTCCTGACATAATTTGCATTTCCAATTTTAGCTATGCAGTCGTCAAGGTGCGGGATACCATAGGAGTTGCTGTGTGTGACCTCATTCACCCATCGAAAATCTGTGCAGAAGCGATAAGTTCTTTGGAACTACTACATATGGATTGCTCCAAGGGCTATTATGCTATACCAGTTTCATATATGTTGGCGATTTCCTTTTCTATACTCTGTGCCAGATTAGTTCAATAAGGAGATTGTTTTATTGGTCTAGAATCTCTAACATCGATACTGTGGCTAATAACAGAGGTGCGCCTTGGTATATTGCTAAAGTCTCTGTCAAACTAGCCATGACAATCGCATTGTCCATTTTGGTTTTCATATTTTAGCTGATGTTGACGTGAGCATCAATTGCATCAGGATCATTCACCTGCACGAAGGAAACATACTTGCATGGTATGATGTCAATTCTCGCAAAATATGTGCAAAGTAAATTGATGTGACAAAACTGCCTATTTTTCCATTTACCAGGCGCCTTAATCCAATGATTTACTTCAGTTCAAGCCTGGTGATAATGTACGGCCCTGCATAATGGAGCCTGTAATTGACTATTTAGTGCTGTTGACACCTTCAAAACCCTGTTGTCCAACATCAAATCTATGCTCTCTGGCATGATTATAATTGTAAGCATTGGGTTCAGATATACATGCATGCGTTCTAATGCATCTTGTGATTCTTGATAGTGCACGATTGACATAATAATTTTTACTCCATGTTCATGACAAACTTGGGCACATATACCAAGAGCAACTGTTGAACATTGGTCCATTTGAAGTTCATGTGATAAGCCAAACGTAGTAAAATGTGATTAAACTTTTACTACGTACTTAGTTGTTATGTTGCTCAGAGCTATTCCATGGCCAAATCTAGTGCTTGCACACACAATAGTGAGTAAGCATTGCTTGCCTGCCTTAGTCTTTTCAGTGGGCCAAGACAATCCACAAGGATTCTAGAAAATGGTGTCCCAAATGTTGGGATGGACATTATAGTTGCTTTTGGAATTGGTTGATTTGGTTTTCCAATCAACTGGCATGTGTGACCGGATCTGCAAAAAATTGTAATGTGTCCATGCATAAGAGGTTAATAGAAATTTTGAGTAATGATAGTGGTTTTCTTACATCCAAAATGACGTGCACTGTTGGTACCATTGTGTGATTGACTCAAATTGGTGTACCTATATGCAACCAGGACGACTATTTGTTCGACCACTCGGTGCTGTACGTCTGTTGCATATGGTATATTTCCGTCTGTGGATACCGTCTTGCTAGTAATAGCCTATACAGTAATTAAGGCATTGTTCACGATAAATTACCAATGGAGCAACGTATTTTAGTCATTTATCCTCTGCTTACATACGTGCCAATTCCACTGAACTATGTTCACGTTTGTGGTCCTCAACAAATGTGACCCACATGTACGTACATTTGCCTGTAGAATTGTCCTTATTTGGTCCCATAATTACTTCATTTGACTGGTGATTTCGACTCATGGACCATGTAATGAAACACATTGGAGATGCATGGTAGAAAATCATTAAGTATCTCCATGTCACCAATAGGGTCAGAATAAGGAATCTCAGGCATTATAGTCAATACTTGGTAGTGCTCCACATACTCTTATCTAGTAACATGAAATCAGGTTGTTTAGATGTTCTGTACAATGCTGCTATGTCATTGTCCAGCAAATGAGATATGTCTCATATGGGCAGTTTATCTCTGCCCCCAACTTCAACGTCATGTTTTTGATGGTCTATTCTTAAATTTATTGTGTGTAGTAGTGTCTTTATATATTCAGGACAAACTCCATGAATCAAGATGCTAGGTCCTGTATATGTATCTTTTGAGAACGGGAATACCGAACGCAAAATTAGGCTCAGTAAGGAAGCAGAGTATTTTGATATGGGTAGGTGGGAACTCAATTTATGTATATTTTGGATCACTACATCCAGATTACAATAAGGTAATTTTATTCATCTGCATTGTGAAAATTACCATTATTGACCTTCTCATTCCATCAGTCAGTATCTGAATGTGTTGAGTCTTGTTGTGGGGTATGGCCATGGATGGTTGAAGTCTGTTTTGCTTTAAAAACTGCCGCTTAGTTGTGAAAAGTCTTTCACAAAATTAACCCAGGAACTGCACTTAAAGCATTTTGAACTGCTTGGTGAAACGCTGGTCACGGAATCATCCCAATTTCTAGCAGGGGGGGGGGGGGTGATATGTTATGGGCTCTGTCTGAGTTAGCTTCCGGACTCCGGGAAGGAGATGGTGAGCATTATTATGAAATCTATCATGATCATCACGGAAACCACTTAAACATGAGGGTGATTGCAATCTATAATATGTTAGGTTGATATGTATTACCCTTCCATTTATCTCAGACTTTACTCAAGTTCCACATTTGTTCTGCCTCTATTGATAACAGTTCAATGAGAAAATCATCTCTTGTCTCATCGGCTACATCAATATTTTTAAACATCACAAAATACTGTTAGGTGACGAGATTGATTGGCGTCAAGGGTAGTCTTGAACTACTTATGTAACATCAGCCCTGGCAATTGATCAAAGTACACTCAGATTTTGAATCTAGTCATTGGTGTAAGAGACTGTGCCAATGTTTATCCTGCTCATGTGGCTTAAACTTATAGGCTGCAGCACACTTTCTGAAATTGAATCTATGGCTCTCTGTTAAAAGTGAGAATTCTTGGCTATGGTCAATACCTCGTAGTTTTGTTCCTCTTGATGGCGCTGGGGCATAATTGCTCTTTGCACTTGATGAGACAAAGAAGGTCTTGGTCAATTGAATTTCCTGGTCGCTACTGCAAATAGTGCAAAAATGCATCAGTGTGAAGCTTCAAACCAGCCTTACCTCCCTGGATATATCCAAGTGTCACTCGTAGTTGCATGGGTGCTCACGTTGATTTTTATACGTCAACTTACCCCTCTCTAGTTTCATATGGGTTCTCTCATATTCGAGAAATGCTGTTTCAAACTTTAACCTAGTGGCCTCTATTTCACGCTCAGATGTATCCTTCTGATTACCATCACCACCATGTGGTTTGTCTGATAGCGGACTGGCTGATGATTCATCACTGCCTCTGTGTTCTGCATGAAGAAGACTTGACTTTCCTAGTTCAGCTAGGACGAAACTGACTAAGTCAGCCTTGGCAATGGGAGTCTCATAGGTTTTAGTCGGTAGTACTCACAAAATAATGCAAGTTCTTTTTTTCACATTGTTTTCACCCGTCCTCTAGTTGTTTTTGATCGAATTCTTCATCAATTTTCTCCTTATCTGGTTTACAATGGTGTTATGGAGATAACTATGTAACACTGATGTAGATAACACTTAAGTGGATTATCTCGCTTAATCAGGCCTTCTTAGCATCTGATATGAAAGGAGTAACTAGTAGTTCGAGTGGCACCATGTCTACCCAATACCCAATAAATTTTGAAACTAATTCGACTGAGCATTGTTTAAGGCCACATGTCTCAATGACCCATTAGTTTAAAAATATTTGTCACCTTTTCAGACATAGCTGCTTTGAAAATAGCACTACGGTAATTCAGGTTTTCAAACATATAAAGTCAATTCCTAAACAGGCTCGCCTTATTAGAACCTACTGAAGAATGCGCTATGTCACACGAGCATAGGCCATTTATAACACAATATAACCCAGATTGTCGCTGGTGTTGTTTGATGTTGCTGATGTGTGGTGCTGGCTGTTGCAAGTGCCTGGGGTTAGAGCAGAATGCACAGAACCTGTAAGCTAGATTGATAAACATTAATAAAAACATCTAGTACAACATTGATTTAAAAGATGACACATGAGCTTTTACATTTATGGTACAAATGATCCGCATTTTGATACATACATTTGTTATCATATAGATCTTGGGTCACGCCCATTTTATAGACAGCTGAATGGTCATGTCGTTATCCCTTAAAAGCTCTCTGTAGTCATTCTCCATAGCATCGTATTAAACCCAGGTGTCCTCACCGGTGGTATACATCAATGCATCGGTATCAGAATTTTTAGTTTCATTCACAGTCTCAGATGGCTTCACTAATAGATTGTCTAACTCTGCCACTGCCCAGACATCTTTGGTTGCTTCTCCTTCTGGCAATGTGAATTCTGTCAGAGTCTGGGAGGCTACATCTAACCCCTCCACATCTTCTGGTGAAATGTTATCGAAAACTGGCGGGAGGTGGTTGACAAAGTGATGATTCTCTAAGAGGGTAGACTTTTCGACATATGGCCGGGTTGTTAGCCACAACAGCCAGTCCATAGTGATTTACCAAAATTGCTATTCTTTTCTCTTTTGCGAACCTCCTCCTCCACAGATAGCATACTCAATGATTAGCTTTGGTTTTTCATTGTTATTGGTAATATACACACCATCCGAGTTTAACTTTTTTCTCCAATGTTCTTTTCATTACGTAGTGTTGTAGCTATTTCACTCCAAATCTCAGCATCCAATATTAATCTAAGGTACAGTCTATTCCTTATGCCAATGAGTTAGAGAATCTGCCTCATTTCCCATGTCAATAGCTCTAGAGGTTAGATATTGGTGACTGTATAAGCAGCAACTGACCTCGATTGACACCAGACTTCGAAAAATGGTAACACACTTTTTCCCCGTTAAAAAATACTGGAATCTGATTGATTGATGGAAAACAATAAAAATTGATCTCGACCAATCACTGATGACGTCATTAGCTTTCGACCAATAAGAGAAGATGGCCATCATGTCGCCTTTCTACTCATTTCAATCTTTTAATCTCAATTTCCAGAAAGATACCCAGTCAAACTAGTTTCAAAATATTCAACAGCATGTCTATAAAATATTAAAGACATACAATTTGTAGAACAACGCCTAGTCCACCAGCAATCATGCATTCATTCATGACGAACCTATCTGCGTCATTCATGAAGTCAGTGACTATGACGTCATTCTACATGCCACGTAGTTGACTATGACATCATATGTCGCATGGATAAACTGGAAAGGACCATTACTGTCAGTATATATCAGTAGGCTTAAAAGATCCACTAAAGTCTACCTATAGTGGACACTGGCTTTGTTGGCAATCGATTGGATCATTGTAGCTCTGGCAAGGTGTCCCGTAGTAGTTAATATATCCTCAGGTTCGGACTCGACGCTGTAACCATGGTATGTGTGGACCCGACGATGCTGGTTAGCTGGCCTCGGAGAATCAGGAGGGAGATGGCGGGCGACCGGTGTGTACAAAAACCAACCTCTAGGGGCCGGGCGTGCATCCCTGCCAGCGCAAAACACCACCGTCTCGTCCCAATTATTCGAGCAGCGAGTCGAAGCTGGCTTCTTGGGAAAAAGTATTATGGACTAGCCACTACTAGTTTACGATGTACCCTTATTAGATGTGACGATGCTACAGCGTGTGGGTGGTATCTCGCCAGAAATATCTAACCCATCCGTATATATATATATACACCCACACGCTGTAGCATCGTCACATCTAATAAGGGTACATCGTAAACTAGTAGTGGCTAGTCCATAATACTTTTTCCCAAGAAGCCAGCTTCGACTCGCTGCTCGAATAATTGGGACGAGACGGTGGTGTTTTGCGCTGGCAGGGATGCACGCCCGGCCCCTAGAGGTTGGTTTTTGTACACACCGGTCGCCCGCCATCTCCCTCCTGATTCTCCGAGGCCAGCTAACCAGCATCGTCGGGTCCACACATACCATGGTTACAGCGTCGAGTCCGAACCTGAGGATATATTAACTACTACGGGACACCTTGCCAGAGCTACAATGATCCAATCGATTGCCAACAAAGCCAGTGTCCACTATAGGTAGACTTTAGTGGATCTTTTAAGCCTACTGATATATACTGACAGTAATGGTCCTTTCCAGTTTATCCATGCGACATATGATGTCATATATATATATATACCTGTGCAAAAGTTAAGCACCAGCAAAAACAATAGAACGTAGAAACATGATGGTACAACTAGGCTGCCATACTTTTTGTCCCCGCGTTAGCTGACATAATTCCAAGTACGAAATGCACATGCATGCATGACTTCACGCCGCTTGATGTCCGTGCGTGGCGGGAAACAGCACACGTGTTCAGTTATGTAAAAGTCCAGTTTGAGGTGTAGAACATTACATACAGATTTAGGCGACAAGATTAGGAATTTTGTGCTCATGACCGTGGTTTATTTGTACAGAGAGAATTAGCTCTTGATTGTGAACCGCTATGGCAAGACGAAGGTTAAGTGATCGTGTGAAATGGCAAATCATAGGCATGCATACCACTGGTATGTCATGCAGAGAGATTGGCAGACAGCTGAACATTAACCATACTGTAATCAGTCCTTTGATTGCAAAACATGGGCAAACTAACGAGGTGAAGGACAGGCCTAGATCTGGAAGACCGAAGAAGACCACTGCCCGTGATGATCGAGCCCTAGTACGCCTTGTTAGGAGATCTCCATTCACAAACAGCAGAGTGCTCAGCCAGCAATGGGAAACGCGCAATAGAGTGTCAATGTCTACCGTCAAAAGGAGACTGTATGCTGCTGGCATGAAAGCTAGGAGACCTGTCAGACGTCCTCTCCTCACTGCACACCACAAAGAGGAGCGTCTGAGGTGGTGCAACGAAAGAAGACACTGGAACATGAGATCCTGGAGACGGGTACACTGGTCCGATGAAAGTCGGTTCCTGCTTCATGCCACAGATGGTCGAACTCGTGTATGGAGGTCCAGACACACGGCGTACGACCACGTAACATCATGGAAGAAGTTCCATTTGGTGGAGGTTCCGTTATGATATGGGGGTGCATCTCATTTGATTGTAAGCTGGATCTGTTGACTGTACCTGGAACACTAAATGGACAAAGATATCAAGATTCCATACTGGATAGAGTTGTGGTCCCTCATTTTGTAAATCATGCACCTGGAACCCACCCTATATTCATGGATGACAACGCCCGACCACATCGTGCTAGAGCTGTGCATTAATACCTCCGCCAGAATGCCATCGAAACCCTACCATGACCAGCAAGGAGCCCTGACATGAACCCTATTGAGCATATCTGGGACATTCTGGGAAACATGGTGAGAAGGAGGGATCCTCCTGTGCAGAACCTACAGGAATTAACAGACGCACTCCATCTTGACTGGCAACGAATACCACAATGGCGTATCAGTCGGTTGGTGACCAGCATGAGACGTCGTGTCCAGGCCGTCATCCAGGCACAAGGTGGATATACCCGGTATTAATAATGACAGTCTCAAACTCGTGCACAGATGTTAAACTTCGTTTTCAGACACCATTAATGACAATCTAGCCACGTGTGTCAACTGTAGGGCAATAGTTGTCAGTTGTGTCAACGTAACCATATTCAGGCCTCGTTTTCAAGTTCAAACAAAAACATACAGTGTTTCCCCACCATCATAATCAGCATTCCTCTAGTTGCATTATTACTTCTTGCACTAAGATGGATGGGTACATAAATGTTTATGCTATTGCTTTCTTCATAGCACATGAATATACCCTCGCATGTGCGTAAAAATAGGGTGGTGCTTAACTTTTGCACAGGTGTATATATATATATATATATATATATATATATATACAGATGGGTTAGATATTTCTGGCGAGATACCACCCACACGCTGTAGCATCGTCACATCAAATAAGGGTACATCGTAAATGTGGCCTGACGTTTAAGTGTACACTAGTTTAATATAAACGAAATGCCACACGCGGGCCAATAAATTGGTTTTGCAAGAGGAAAGTGCCTCATGCGGGCCTTCGTCACAGCAAAATGCCTACTATGCTGAGGCGGAGGAGGAGAATCAGTTTAATTTCGTCCTCCCATTCAAACACAATGCAAGAGTGCTGAATTATATATGTGTTATAGGGTTTTTTATTGTGATGTACGCTGGTTTACGTAGAGATGGTACACAGATCTCAACAGAAATTGGTACAGTCAACTCCCTAACATTGTCACTGGGTTAGTCGGTGCCATGCTATTTTGTGCGGACCTTCTCAATGAACTAAAATAACCTTTAGATATTGACTCCAGACACCGAAGATTTTATGCTGCAAATGGCCTACCCATCCTTAACTTTGACAAAGTTTCTCATCTTGTGTAGGTCACTCAGGCACCTACCTCGCGACATACCTATTGAGTGGACCCTTCAAGCGAACTGTTGCTTGGCCGATGAGTCGTGGGGCAGATGAACGACTCTTGACTATGTGACAGCACAACCACAAATAACAAGACAGAGACAGGACAGCACAAAAGCGTTGAATAAGCACTATCTAGTTACGACATGGCCGAAGAAGTGGTTGGCAGACGATGGAGGCCTTCCATGAAGGCGTGGAGGACCATCTCTGTCCTTCCAGTCACCATAGAGTTAGTCTGAATGCGTGTCTTGTGCCATCTAGATGGCCGAGATCGAGCCGTATGAGATCGGTGCCTAGTAACTAACGTTTAAGTGTGGTAGTTAAGCAAATGCCCAAAGGTTGACTGCTAGGGCATTACTACTATAATTATATTTTCGCAGTGATTCCCTACTTTGGCATAAAGTCCATCCTAAAATGTACCAGTGGTGGTATTGAGGAGGGTGTGTGAATTGTTTCCTTTTAAATTCCAGCCATCGAGGACCTGCTGCGATTCCAAGGGTCGGCTCTAACCTAACCCGAGGCGGATTTACTAAGTCAATGTATGGCCAGATTGGCTGGATGTATGTGCAGAGAGAGGCAGCTCCTATCGTAAATATATGTTATTTTAAGGCTAAACGCCTGTATAATCTCGTTCTAAACGGTGTACCATGAGTGCAATGTGTGGCACCGAAAGCGACCTTTATAATAGGATAGCTGCCTTAGGAACAACTGCCTATGTGTGCTAATATCCTAGCTGAATATCTGAACTAATATTAGGCTTAACGTTTTGGTACAATGTCCCATGTCTATTGGTGCAAGCACGAGAACTGGTCCTTTTTAGAAAATGGTGTGATGCCTTATTGTAAGTCTGTAGTATTAAAAAGCTAATGCATACTTTTATTTTAGAACAAGTAACTTGACCTAATTAGAAAAGGAACAGTCTAAGATTGCCAGTCGCCATAGTACAATTTATACAGTAAAACAAAAAGGTCTGATGACCTAAAACAGTAGGCGCAATAGTATGTATAAAATAATTCAACTAAAGGCTGCCTGTCAGTCATCAGCGCATAGAAGTCTATGAGGTAGATGTTGTTGAAGATGGCACATCGTCAGTGGTAGTGCGCCATTAGACGAATGCAAATAAGTTCTCTCAAAACTCAAATATCACAACGAAAAATCAGGTCTGGATGAAATAGGTTCCTCCACCCTAGAAACTCAGGAACGGTTAGATGGCAAAAGAAGTGTAGGAAGAGGACACACTTGGCACGATGGTGTGTGGATAAGGTTATTAGTTCAATGGCACAAGACCATCTTCACCACACGCTCAGGTGAGGAGATGAAGGCAATGTCCAACAGTGAAGAACGACTTAAGTTAAATAGCCTAAGCACTTAGAGTCTATAGAACTAGATATATGCTATCAGTAAACCAGATTTCGACGTGGTTCAGACAGGTCTGGCGAGATATCAGAACGAGCGGTTCGATGCACAGTAGATTTTAAGATGGTGTAGACCAATATTGGCACCTTCCAAAGGTGGTGCAGGTATAACTGTATTGTGCCTCTATGAGTTTGAGGTGGGTTATAACCTTATTCTCTTGGCGTATTAGTTCCCAAAGGGCACGGCAAAAATTGGTTGCCCCGTTCTATGGTTCTGGCATGCAATCACGGCTTCAGGTTCGGCATGTCTGCGTAGGTGTAGATTGCCAAAAGCGGCTGCTCAATGCAGTGCTTGGGAGAGCCTTAGAGTAACGACAACTGCACCATACTACCTCCACATTCCGACTGATAAATCGTAAAAGTTATTGGTTTGATTGGTATCAATCTAGTCCCTGAATCCAGGTCCCATTCACACCATTCTAGGCAGGTCTTTTTTATTTCAGTCTATAATTGGTAACTTCCCCAGTTTTCATACTAGTACCCATTTATACTCCTGGGTGGAGAGAGGTGACGAGGAGTGAAGGAGATTGCCTAAGTTTCCAGCGATCGTCAGTTGGCCAGTTTTACAGCTCTGCTCATTACTACCTGAGCTACCGCCTCCCTTTCTGGGGAATCGTAAGCGATACAGGTTCTTTTATACTTTATGGTAGCCAATCAGATATCACCACAGGAAATCCTCAACCAATCAAAGCACAGCCATATCAGCCGAAAAGCATGTGTTCGTGATGTTATGCAACCTTTACCTTGACTGGATGCTAGGCCATGCGGGATATGGGCCTAAATGTATTTATAACTTAGTTTTGACTCGATTTTATTTAATGATATCTCAGCCATTCCTGGCCCGATTCTAATTCTGTAAACGGATTCGTGTTTCTGAACGAGTCCTGGTTAAGGGTTATCCCAGGATCAGAGGACTGGGCTTCTTATTTAGAATTTGAGAACATGGGTGAGTACATACACAAGAGATGCCATACCCTACACTCTATGCAGCATAAGCAGGCTATCTCGAATGACGTGCACACGTGATATGCGTTTTTACAGACTTAGTCATTTTAGCACACCCGGTGCTAAGCTATCCATGTCACATCATTATAACAATCTTTGCAACAAGAAATACAACAATAGAGGCACCCGATGTGTCGCTCATGTATCCGGTGTCATAAAAGAAAATTGTCACATGTTACCTAACGTCACAATCAAATGCGTTATATCATTCATGACTAAGGTCCATAACAAAAGAGTATGAATTATGTCTTTGATGGATTTACAATTTAATAAACATTTTGTTGGATATTTTTAGACCAATTTGATTCAGAGGTGTTGCTCCCACACACACACGCGCGCACGCCCACACGCACGCACACACACACACACACACACACACACACACACACACACACACACACACACACACACACACGCATGCACCAACACGCATATTCAGAGTAGAAGATTACCCATTTGAAGCTCGATTGGGCTCGATCGGGAAATCTTCTACTCTGAATGAACCTCACCTCACCGTAAGGAAATGCTTATTTTTATTGGACAAACTTGTTCAGTATTCATGTTATGGGGAGATGTGAAAGGTACCACACTTTCTTACCTTACAGTACCGTTTGTGTACCGGAAGCTATTTCGATAAGGTAGAAGGTATATGTTCAGCGCATGAAGTGGCTCAAACACATAGAACATGTCTGGGTTCTGGTTAAATAGTTCGCCAGTTAGACTAGAGCCACTGCGATGATAAGCCAGGATGAGAATTGATTGTGATCGAGGCAGAATGTTAGTTGATTTGTCAGCTGATATAACAGTAGCCCTCTCTGTCTCATTGCCGGTGTGGGTTCTGGCAGCATGAACTATAGGAACTGTGAAAATAAAATTGTATTTATATCAAGAGCAATAAAGATTGCAGACCCTCGCCCTCACCTTTTCGTTCGCAATGAAGCCTTTTTCTGCCAAAGTTACAATGCGGATTCAGGTTTTCTTATTTGAATCTCCTCTTGTATGGTAACATCAGTTTTATGATGAAATCTGAGCCAAATACGATCAGTATTCTTTAGAAAAGATTCTGGCTTGACAAACACAAACAGACGGACACACGGACGGCTAGAGAGACAGACGGGCGGATGGGTGGATGGATGGATGGATGATGGACAGACGAACATAGACACTTGTGCAATTTTTAACATGTGGGGTGTTTCATTGTACAAAAGCCATTTATAAGTAGCACTCTAAGAACACCTATATGTGTGGAGTTATCAGGACATCATAAGTGGGACAAATGCACCATAAGTGTGTAGTGGAATGGCCATGCCTACGGGGAATTTTGTTCACTATTGCGGGGTTCACTGGTTATATATTGTGGGTTTAACAGCCATATCTATGGGGAATCTTGTGCTTTCATGTGAGGTGCATTGGCCTTATCCTGTGGGATTTAATACTTTTGTATTTGAAGAATTTTGTCCAAAACTGCCACTTAAGCGAAGTAAATCTTTAATGCTTCAACTCTTTACCAACAGGGTTACTGGTGGATGGGCCACTGGCAGCAGTAAAACTGATGATGGACAGATATGCTGTGTACACTTAGAGCTGGTCAATTGTATGGTCTTGTTTATCTATACCTGAGTTACTGTGGTAAAACATTTTATATTATAAAGAATGTACTTTTTCAAGGATTTGTTGCGCAAGGCAACATTCATAATTTAGTTCAGGCTTTTATTGATATTGATTGGTCATTATTCTGTGATTCTAGTAGAAAACCATACAGCGCCAATCCGTCATTTTCATTTAACCACCGTGCCTTGTCCTTGGCAACAATCCTTTCTTGAACTGAGTCCTGTTTTCTTGAGGTCATCTCGCAGTATGATTAACAGACTTATGCAATGGCGTCATCTCCTGGCATTGTATTTGCGGACTCACAGAATGGCGAATTCCACGGTTTTCTGTACAGGTGTTTCTTCTAGCATCCTTAGCACAGGGTCAAACATGGAAATCTTTGTCAGGCTACTTTTATGGAGCGCAGTGATATGCATGCAGGCGGCATTGGGCACATCCACATATGACAACTTACATAATGTTTTGCTTACATTTGCGGGTGGGATACATATATGTTTAAATTTGCAAGGTGAATATACCACCACACGACAAAGATAACCAGAGTGTTATCGTGTGTGTATTTACTGAAATTCGTAATGGGCTCCTCAGCAGCAATAATACAGTTTTAAATATGCTTGAATTTGATAATTAATGCTGATTTTAGAAACAATTTTGGTGCATACTATGCTACAGCTTACAGCAATATTGTTTCCATATGCACATGTTAATCCTTAATGACAGACCACACACTAATGTGGTTCAATGCGCACAAACAACGTAGCAATTGCAATTGATGACTCCAATCTGCTACTCCAGCTTATAATAATCAATAATGCCACATGTAGGCATTGGCTGCTGGTAATCATAATTCACAGCGAATATGTTGCTATGTAGCAATTATGCTACTCAATGGTTGATGACCACATACATCACCTCAAAATATTGACCACTGGCTTTATGATAACAACGTTCTGTTATTTATCAGATTTCTGTATAGAAGTTTAAAAGCCTATCTCAAATCAGGGTTTTTCTCAGAAAAATTAAAGATGACAGCTGCTTTAAATAACTAATACGTTTCTGCATACAATTAACAAAGCCTACGGCCCTCCTGTCATACTTGTTTGATTAAAATTGGTCCATGGGTTTAATGAGTAGTAGTAGTAGTAGTAGTAGTAGTAGTAGTAGTAGTAGTAGTAGTAGTAGTAGTAGTAGTAGTAGTAGTAGTAGTAGTAGTAGGGTATCAAAATAATTTCCTGCACACTTTACAAGATCCTAGATAACAGCCAGAAATCTCATAGTTCCTGCTAAGTTTGGCTGAAATTGGCATAGTGGTTAAAGAGTAATACTTTTGGAAATGCCTTTCAGAAGATTGTGGGAAAATCCTAGATGTCCGCCAGAAAAATTGACTGCAGAGAGTTAAAGAAAGATGCTACACTATAGTAATTTTTTTATTAATCCATGATGGCTGCAAAAGAGTCGACTAATCATTTGCATTTAAACTGGTATCTCTATGATGCAAGGATGGTTCCTGGAAAATTTACTTGAGAGCGATCAAGTGGTTTCAGAAATTGAAGGTGTTGTAAAGAAATAATGTAAAATCAAAGCTGATCGCAGGTGAAGTTCTCCCAGGATGAATGCTTCTGCGAATCCGACATGCAACTGCCATTTTGCATAACTGATTTCTCTCTAGCATTAAATGCAATATTTCCACAAAGTCTAGTACAGAAAATCATGCAGATGAAATCGATGTAGTCAAATTTGAACATATTCTGACACGATTCCCCCATCATATAGAATATATGCCATGCTTATTGTTACTTGTATTGTGTACTAAAATATTCGCGGTTCACCCAAATCAAAAGTATTTCCTTATTAACATATATGTCAACCTTGAAGCTGCATATCCACGACAAAATGTGTGAAAATACAATTGTTTATAGACCTAAATTAGATGAAGTAATGTAATGAAACGAAATAAATCTTAACATATGATGGTTTACTTATGCATAGATTAATACAATGTTTTCTTTTGTGAAATTGAATTAGGGACTCGTACATCTATGTCAATTTCACAGTTAAAACCAATTTTTTTATTAATTTAAATGGAGTACATATATATGCCATCGCATAAGTCTATATATATATATATACGAGCTGTACCACAAACATTTGGACAAGAAACCTCTGAGATGATGACCTTTTATTTTTTATTCAAAAATCTGACGCATTATGAACAAAACATGCATAAGGGCTGTACCCCAATGATTCAGACAAATCACATCGGAGATGATGACCATCTCAGCCCGCACATTATGGACAAAACTGGCATATGAGCTGCACCCCAATTATTCAGACAAATCACCTCAGAAACGATGACCATCCCAGCCATGTCATGAAACATGGTACATTTCGTCCATCGCGTCCGTTTTGTCCGGGGAACAATTTTGGCCATAAAATCTTATGGGTGAATTGACCATTTTTTTGTGTGGGGCAGAAATTATCAGGTAATGTGTTTAGGCACATACGGTTGTGGGCTGCACCCCCTAAGAGCCAAATATTCCCACAAGTACTTGGCACTCCACCAATTTTACCCCCTAACTGTATTTCCACATGTGTGGATGCACGGACGGACGGACGGACGGACAGATGGATGGATGGAAGGACGGATGGATAGGCGGGTGGACGGACGGACAGACAGACAGACAGACAGACAGACAGACAGACAGACAGACAGACAGACAGACAGACAGACAGACAGACAGACAGACAGACAGACAGACAGACAGACAGACAGACTATTCCACTTACTGGGTGAGTGTAATTATTGTGATGTAGACATACAAAGGAGTGAGACTACTTTTTGTTTTTGTTATAGCTGAGCGTATTGTTGAATAATAATAAATATGGCAGTGATGATGATGATGATGATGAGTTTGAATATGACGACGACGACGATGGTGATGCCGATATGATCAGTGACATGTTACCTTCATAGAACATCATGTGCAATATGATGATAGTGAAAATGACGAGACTTATTGCGACGAACAATATTTGATATACGCGTCGTCTTGTGCTTAGGCAGAACAGAGATGTGTCAGAAAACATAACTGAACAGAGCACTGGACGATCGTTGCCTTTAAAATGTAGATATTTCTGCTGGATGTCCTGGAATAATAATGAAACAAAAATAAACGTTTAGAATTTCAGATCCACGATAGGAAATTTACAATGAGTGTTGAACTATACATTGCACTTACGATACTGATCACCTTGAAAGCTAGCGGAGCAATGCCTAGAATGGACCTTTCCAAGTTGTTTATCCATCGATCATCTGATGTCATATAACGCCATAATTAACTAAGTAACGTGTATGCTGACATCAAAATCATGATGTCATGAGTGATTCCAAATAGTCTGTCTTTAATGCGTAATAGTCCGACACGTTGAATGAATTGTATGTTTTTGCTATTTAATAAACACATTGTTGAATATTTCGAAACTAATTTTACTGGGCGCTGTTACTTACATGTATAGTTTTCTGGAAATTGATAGCTCGGGAGTTCAGAGATCGATCGATCCCAAGAGATGAAATGGTCAGTGCATTGTCAAAACTGGAAGGCCCATTAATAGAAGTACCAGAATTATGTTAGACCGACTATTGCGCCCCGGCGAAGACAATATATTCCGAAATAATGGCCCCAGCAATTATTAAAGAGTGGCTACACTCATATTTAGGTAAAGTATCCATAAATTAACAAATAGTATTAAGTTTATATATCTTTTATCAATTTATGAGAACTTAAATGCCAGAAAGTATATCCTTGCACATATTAACCACACGCACTCATGCACATATGTGCACGCACACATTCATGCACATACGAACACCCGCACGCACTCACGCACGCACGTATGCACAGATATGGAAATTCAGTGAATTTCTGCACAGGCTGTATTCTATCGAAATCAGACAACTGGTAGATTACAAAACATGGGAGAAAACTTGGACAATTAACAGTAAAATGTCAACAGAGAGGTTTGAGGAAAATCCTAAGCACAATAAGTCGGTTATCTACTTCCCCCATAATACTATAACTGCGACTGTATGCTCAGCAATAGGGAATATTATGTGTATGTCTGCATGCAGCAGTGTCCCAATGCACTGTTCCGGTTTTAGCCATGCCCCGCCCATCTCTAGCTAAGCTCCACCCACAACTCGCTGGTGTTGGGATCGATCGATCTCTGAACAGCCTGACGACCAATTTCCAAAAAAATACACAGGTAACCTAGTGAATATTTTGAAACTAATTTGACTGGGCGCTGTTGCAATAGCACACTTAGCAGATGTGTGCTGTTGCATCCTCTAGGAGTTGTGTAGATGTTGGCAGCGAGTACAGCACATTCCAAGGGTGGCGATGCAGTGGTGTCTTGCGGAATTCACCTTTCCAAAGTATCCTGCGATAATCTGACATCATATGACATCAGAATCAGCTAAGCAGCGTATAGGATGACGTCGTACTCATTACGTCATACATGATTATATTAGTCCCGTCTTTAACTATTAATAGTCTGAGACGTTGGACGAATTGTATGTATTTACTATTTAATAAATATGCTGTTGAGTATTTTGAAACTTATTTAACTGGACACTGTTGCTGCCATAGGCAGCAACGGCGCCCAGTCAAATTATTTTCAGAATATGCAACAGTTTGCCTGTATAGTTTTTCAGACATTGATAGTCAGGGAGTTCAGAGATCAATCGATCCCAACACGAGTGAGGTACGGGCAGAGCTTAGTGTAGCCTCCGCACGTGCACGTTGGTCCGCTGGATAATCCCATTCCGTGGTACTACCAGTATGCATCGGGACAGGGCTGCTGGTTAGCTGTGGATCTTGGGGTTGTGGATCCAGTGTTGCGCATTGCCGGATTGTACAAAGACCAACTTCTAGAGCCAGTGAAACGTTCACATTCAAATGGGGCCGTGCGACCATCACCGCGAAAGTTGAACCTTATGGTCCCATCCCTGCTGTTGGTGTCACCGGTGTGACGGCCCCACGGCTCCATTTAGGGCCGGAACGTAATAAAATGCATACAATAATTAATATATGTAGCAGTCAAACAATCGTACTCGTTTGCTGCTACCTGAGAGAAGTCTAGTACATGGGGCCAAGTTGATGACTCATTATCGTGGTCCTCGCCAGAGGTACCTCACAGAGTAAGATCCGTGAGGCATCCCTGCAAAGGAGGATCCTAGCAAATTTAATATAAACCAAATTAACCACTACAATCATTCTTTTGTTGCGAGAGGAAAGTGCCTCGTTCGGGCCTCCGTCACAGGAAAATGCCTACAACGGCTAAGCGGAGGAAGAGAGATGGCAAAAAGGGTCCCACTCTCTTGTTGAAACCATATTATGTAAAAGAGTCAACCTAGTGAAATTATATGTTTAATGTGGTGCACGCCGTTTTACGTCAAGTTGGGGTGGATGATTTCCATAGAATTCAACACCGTCATCGTATATAAGTTCCAAGATTCTGTATTAGTAGCTGCCGCTTTATTTATGCGGTCCTTCTGCTATTTTCTACCCTATCATTTAGTTTTTGGTTCCAGATCTAGATTTAGCCACAAATGGCAATGTAAACTAACTGTTTTTAACATATAAGTGTTCGATTGCAATAATCTGTATTACTACATGATAACGTTAAGTAACTACGAAACTACCAACTAACTCTGTATTAGTGAGCTGCTGAATTGTAACAAATAAAATGTCAAACTATCTCAAAGTTTTATGTTCGTAATAGCTAAATATGTAACGTACTGGCGACGAGAAGAGCCAGAGAAAGGAGAACTTGAGGAAAAGGAACTAAATAATCGGGAGAAACGGTTACAGTAAGCCGGTAATACAGTGAAGTAAGAACATTTAGTGTATAAACTGACACTACTCCCTGTTGAACACCGAGTCAAAAATGGCTGTAGCAAACACTATTGGCTCTATCGAACCCTATGATGAAGGTGTGGAACCCTGTGACTCGTACGTCGAGCGGTTTGAGCAATTTGTAATCGCAAATGACATTGTTAATGAAAAGAGGGTTGCAGTCTTCCTAACGGTGATAGGCAGCAAAACCCATGGTATTTTGCGAACACTAGTTGCCCCGGACAAACCCAGCAGTAAAACGTACGCACAGCTAAGCGACAGACTGTCAAAACACTTGTCACCCAAGCCACTAATTATCGCTGAAAGGTTTCATTTTCACAAGCGAAACCAACGGACTGGTGAATCAATTTCGCAGTACATCACTGAAATTAAAAACTGTCACAACACTGTGAATTCGGCGATACCCTAGATGACGCATTACGTGATAGGCTGGTGTGCGGTCTCTCAAATGAACATGCTCAAATACAGAGATGGTTATTGTCCGAATCAGCGCTCACATTCACATGTGCATTTGAACTCGCTATAAGTTTGGAAAGGGCTTCACACGATTCGATGGAATTAACCAAAGGTTGTGACATGTTGACAGTCAACGTGCACAAAGTATTCACCAAACCTGCTCATCAGCATGATAATCGTCAGCAGCCGAAATCCAAGTGCATTCGGTGCACCCGTACTGGTCACACCTCTGACCAGTGTCACTTCAAAGAGGCCATATGCCATGCCTGTAGAAAGAAAGGACACATTAAAACAGCATGTTTGTCACGTAAGAAACCGGTCAGTAAGCAACGCAAGTCAGTACATGCGGTTGGTCAGGAAGTTGACCATGGTGGTGAAAGCGGTGGCGACCCAGACGCCGCCATCCACACCCTCGAACTGTATTCCTTAGGCAGTAACAGTGACGCAGTTTGGGTTTCGGTCGGCATCAAGGATCAGAAAATTTGCATAGGACTAGACACGGGATCGGCGGTTTCGGTAATCAGTAAGCAGGATTACGATAAACGGTTTGAGCACTTTCCAGTACAGAATTGTCAAATGTCTCGAAACCTATACAAAAGAATGAATTAAGCCACAGGGAATGATCTCGGTTCATGTCAAATGCAGTGCTCAGGAGGAAACATTGAATCTGTACGTCATCCGTAAAGGTGGCCCACCATTATTCGGTCGTGAATGGCTAAATGCTTTGAAACTGAACTGGCCAGAAATCAAAGTACTTAATTTCTCAGGAATGTTATCTGTATCGACAAAATTAGAAACCATTCTACAGCAGCATTCTGCAGGTTTCAGTCCAGGATTCGGGAAGGTCAAAGGTCAGGAACCAGTAATGATGCTGGAACCAGGCAGCCAGCCTTGGTTCTATAAAGCTCGTCCCATGCTGCACACATTACATCCTAAAGTGGAGCAGGAGTTAGATCGTCTCCAAGCAGAAGGCATCATAAGTCTGGTTAAGCATAGCAAATGAGCCACACCTATCATACCTGTCGTTAAGCGTAATGGTTCCATTCGACTATGTGGTGATTTCAAAACTACGGTAAATCCAGTACTGGAGGTGGAACAGTATCCACTTCCTCGTATCGAGGATACTTTCGGGTCGCTAGGTCCACGAGCAAAAGTTTCTAAGATAGATCTTTCAGAAGCGTATTTACAACTAGAAGTTGCAGAAAGTAGTCGTGAACTCTTAAACACGATACGTGAACTTTTCCAGTTCAACAGACTTGTCTATGGCATTTCGTCTGTGCCAGCTATATGGCAGCGAACCATGGAGCAAGTGCTCCAGGGACTGTCAAATGTGCAATGTTACCTTGATGATATTGTTGTGACGGGTAGTAATGATGTGGAACATTTGTCACACCTAAATAACTTGTTAACCCGCTTGGAAGATAATGGGCTGAAAGCAAATCGTGAGAAAAGTGTCTTCTTTCGCGATCAAATAGAGTATTGTGGTCACGTGATCGACAACAATGGACCACATAAATCAGATAAGAAAATCTCTGCGGTCAAAGATGCACCACACCTGGAGAATGTTTCTCAGTTACGCGTACTACTGGGCCTTGTGAACTATTATTATAAATTCCTACTGAATCTGTCCACCGTACTACATCCATTGCATCAGTTACTCCAGACCAACCAGAAATTGTACTGGGGCCCGGAACAGGAAAACGCATTCCAATCAGTAAAGCAGCTGATTGCCCTGTAGGTGGGGCTTAGAATACACCTTCCGTATCCTCTGCGTGTCGTAAGAGGCGACTAAAGGCGGTAAGGGTGAGGTAACCCTGACAGAAACCTCGAGTGCTGAAGACGGAGGTTCCAGGCCGCACGGCGCACTCTAATAAACCATGGATCCACGCACTTAACGCTTATGATCATGTCGATAGTCACTTACATGACTGGCGGTATGATCAGCGAACGAAAAGAAGAAGAAGAAGCATCAGATCGGGTCTTAACACACTTCGACGTATCTCGTCTAGTGCGATTAGCAATGGACGCTTCAGCACATGGCAACGGCGCCGTTATTTCACATGTCACGGACAGTGATGAAGAGCGCCCTATTGCCTTCGTCTTGCGAACTTTGTCTCCAAGTGAGAAAAACTATTCACAAATCGAAAAGGAAGGACTGTAGTTTAGGGAATAAAGAAATTTAATCAGTATCTCAAAGGATGTGCATTCACAATCATAACTGACCATCAACCCCTACTAATGGCATTTCACACAAACAAGCCAGTGTCGTCTACAGCAGCAGCTAGACTTCAATGATGGGCTCTGTTTATCGGTGGATATAAGTACAACATTATGTACTGTGGCACGACTAAGCACGCTAATGCAGACTGTCTTTCACGGTTGCCTAGTTTGGATACCTCTAGTGAATCAGTTGATTGTTCAGAACTATTTAGCTTAGATCAGGTGCTTCAAATGCCTGTCAATAATGCAGAACTCGTGAGAGAAACTCGTCATGATTCTACATTAAGTCGCATCTTCCAACTTACCATGTCTGGTGGGTGGAATAGTGAGCATAACCTTGACCTCGATCTTGCACCATACTATGCGCAAAAAGATGAACTTACAGTGCAGGACGGATGTGTGTTATGGGGTGTTCATGTAGTCATTCCAAGTAAGCTTCGTGACCACATTCTAAAGGAACTTCACGTAGGTCACCTGAGTATAGTTAAGCTGCCCTTAGTTCTGGAAGGGTTGCAGATGAAGTTAATAATAGCGGTAAAAAATGTCTAAAAGACTAACACATGATGTGTGGGTTGATTACACCCCTGGTTGCGTGGTACAGGAGATCTGGCGAGTTATCACAGAGCACGTCACTCGCCCCCCATACGGGATGACGAGTTACATCGGGGACAAAAGGCCCATCCACACGAAAGGTCCCTTTGCGGAAGTAGTGACTTGGGTTACCTGACTTTAATTTCTTTATTGCCCCCGGACAATATTTTTCCAGGAGCTTACAAAAACTGGTGGTTGCTGGGACATAGCTAAAAATGGAACGGTCCATTCGCAGCGTATGGCCAAACATAGATCATTTTTGTTAGGTCACGTTCACTTGCAGTGTGACTGTATTGTGCATAGTGTATAACACATTGCTGGTGAGTATTGTGCCCGGCCATAGATGGTGCATTTTAGTACGAAGCTGTGAAACATATCTAGAACTTCCTTCGGAGATACCCAGCTCTTACAGTTGTACAACACCAGTGATACACAGAGGTGCCATATTATGGGAATCTTTAGCCAAATTAATCAAGTTCGTGCTTGCATCGGACAAACACATCACATAATCAGAACACATTTTGTTTAGCCCGAGACACAGACCGAAACGACAACCGAGACAACTGAGACACCTGAGACACCGACAAAAAGCAAACACGTGAGACGGCGCAAGAAGCACTCTTCTGCGGCCTCTACGACCCCGGCCTGTCCTGCGGCATTTACTGCCTTCCAAGCCCCGGCCTGTCCTGCGGCATTTACTGCCTTCCAAGCCCCGGCCTGTCCTGCGGCATTTACTGCCTTCCAACCCCCGGCCTGTCCTGCGGCATTTACTGCCTTCCCACCATCGACCTCTATGGTCACTGCGGCATTTACTGCCTCACCACCCTCGACCTCTACAGTCACTGCGGCATTTACTGCCTCACAACCCTCAACCTCTATGGTCATTACGGCCTTTATGGCCTTACCCCAACCTGCGTCTGTTAGAGACACAAAAAAAAGAAGAGAAGACAAACCCCAGAGAAGAAAGCGAAGAAATCGAAGAAGATGCGAGAAGAGAAACTGACACCGAAGAAACGGCCAGCAGACCAAACAACAAAGAAAAGGACACCAAAGAAACGACGAACACTGCAACCCGTAGATTACACTCAGTACAGAGGCTCGGACATGGATTCTGAGGCCGACAACAGTGGGGACGACAGTGGTAAACGTTCAAACAAACTTGCAAACACCTATAAACAAAATATAAGTAACATACTCGTGCATGCCTGTGTCATGAATTGATGACCCAGAGTATGTGAGTACATGTCCCAAAACACCTGTCCACACTGTCTGTTTTCTCCTTCTTTTTCTTTCAGCATTGTTCCCCTCTTTTTTTTCCAGAGCCAGAGCTGGAGCTAAATTGCAGCAACGAACACAACAATGACAGACGGGCAGAAAGACAGATGGAGGACTGGAACGGACAACAGAACAACAGATGGGCCTGCCTGCTGGCGGACCGCGAGGGATATGGACGTGTGTCCATCTCATTCATGGTCCGTAGGCAGGTATGCTTGTCTGTCGAACGGACTGACAAACCAATCAACAAATGGACAGACTGACGGACAATTCTGGGCACAGCAAGCTGCTGGAGTACGCTTAAGCAATGTACTTGGCCCAACTTGCTCAGTCTTCTCGGAGGGGACTTTAAATTGAGGTCCCGTCATACAGTGCCCATCACTGTGTGAACGTGAGCTAGGGTTAGGTAGGCAAGAAATTTCGGCATGATCAAAGTAAACCGGATGCTGAATGGATTCGTCCTCGGATGGAACCACGCAACATACGGATTACAAAATCAAAACATAATTGCTAGAATTAGAATCTTTCGGACTTTTCGATGGGACTATGGAGGGATGCAACACGGATGACTGATCGAGTTCGTCCTCGGACGGACACAGTCACCATACGGGCTGCCTAATCAATCAAAATCAAACAAGTGCGCGCTGGTGCCAGCTCGGATGATGGCCAGAAGAACAAATGGGTCCCAGGACCCGAAAGACCCCACACCCCAACCTCCCCACTCCCCCCAGAGGGGCTGGGAGGTCTCTGACCTAAAGCCCCCCCCCCCCTTGGGTACATCAGGTCATAAGACCGCACGCACCTACTCCCCCCCCCCCCCCCCGACCCAGCACCTACCCCATCCCTTCCCCAACCCCGTTAGGTCCAGGTTAGGCCCTCCCCATCCCCCACACCCAAGCATGAGGAGCAACAGAAAAGCCATGGACAAGAACAGCAACATGAGACAAAATCGAGAGACAACGATCAATACACACACAGAGAGACACAAGCTAATGCACAAACCGACGTCACAAGAATTCACAAGAATTCAACAGAAACCATAAAGGCCAGGCGTGAGTCTAGACGCTAGCATTGGGAACTAGCATATAAACGCCTTAAATATTACAACACACACACACACACACACACACACCCACCCACCCACCCACCCACCCACCCACCCACCCACCCACCCACCCCCACCCACCCACCCACCCACCCACACACACACACACACACACACACACACACACACACACACACACACACACACACACACACACACACACACACACACACACACACACACACACACACACACACACACACACACACACACACACACACACACACACACACACACACACACACACACACACACACACACACACACACACACACACACACACACACACACACACACATACACAGCCGGTCAGTCCAGTGTACCGGAACGACAGACCGGACGTTTTCACACCTTTCCAGGTTGAGACGAGTTCCTTTGTCAATGCTCACACACCCAGCCACCCTGCCCATTGAAATCAGACAAGCCGTGTTTTGGGCAGTATTCTCGCAAACATCTTATTGGGTATTTAAAACTTGGGAGCCACAACGCTGTATTGCTACCCGACCGTTCTCGTGTTGAGAACGAAACTGTCTTTGGAGGAGAACGTCTAACCATTTTCAACCTTGACATTGCAGCGTCTCATATCGGGATATCATGTTAAATATTTCAACTTTAATTCGACTAAGTTGTTGCTCTCAAAGGAATCAACAACTTTTAAGTCAAATTATTTTCAAAATAGTCAACATAAATTCGTACATCGTAAATTATGTAAAGTACGAGATTTGTCGTGTTAGTCGTACACTGAAGCCTGTCTATAGCGACCACGTGCGTTTGCGCTTCTTTATGACGCGTGGTCGTATGCCCAACCGTCTTAAGGAACCACAATATTTTAGCTCTTAAAGGGATTTAGCAGGTGAAATTAGTTTTTATAAAGCTACAGCCTGTCTTATGTGAACATAATTTGAAAGTCCACGTGGTGGTCGCTATAGACAGATTTCACATTACATGGTTTCTCTGGTTGAAATGGTTAGCTATTTGAATATGGCGAGTAGTACATTTGATGAAATTGAGAATTAACCTATCCAACCAAAATACAAATATGACACGTTATTTAGGAAGAACTCTGATGAATAACGAACGCACAACACACAGAGAGCGAGATAGAGAGAGAGAGAGAGAGAGAGAGAGAGAGAGAGAGAGAGAGAGAGAGCGGATCGTAGAGGGACAAACTAAGAGAGAGAGAGAGAGAGAGAGAGAGAGAGAGAGAGAGAGAGAGAGAGAGAGAGAGAGAGAGAGAGAGAGAGTGAGAGAAAGAAGGAATGAGTGAGAGAGAGAGGTGGAGTGGGAAGATAAAGAGAAACGAAAGACAGATGTTTTATTGTACATGTAGATGACATAGGCAATCACATAGGCCCGTACTACCTTTAAATAACTTTCATTAAGAATAATTGCTTCGGTAGTAGGCTTGCGAAATGTCCAGGTAAATTTCGTTTTCTCACAGAAACCATAACGATCCAGTCAGCTCACTATTAAATTGTCAAAAATAGGCTTCTCTTGGTCTGCAAATGGCCATTCTCTGGGAAAAAAACTTTTTTGACAAGATCAGGATACTAAAGGGTTAAGATGGTGTTCGTAATAGCTAGGTCACGCCCCTTTGTTGACAAGTAAACAATGATTGTTGACATTAAGCTTTTTAACACTGCAGTCCAAAAATATAATTATACAGATAAGCTGTTGAATATGTTTAAAACTAATTTGACTGGAAGCTGTTGCTGCCTTAGGACGAATGTTTTGAGTGGTTACATGCCTTAGGCAGCAACAGCCCCAAGTCA
This sequence comes from Chaetoderma sp. LZ-2023a, assembly GCA_034401795.1. Taxonomy (NCBI): domain Eukaryota; kingdom Metazoa; phylum Mollusca; class Caudofoveata; order Chaetodermatida; family Chaetodermatidae; genus Chaetoderma; species Chaetoderma sp. LZ-2023a. The sequence continues at coordinate 66,554,601 of CM067368.1, read as the reverse complement.
AATTAGTTTCAAAATATTCAACAGAAAATTCAATTAAATTCAACTAATTGCATAAATTTCAGACCCGTTGTTAAAGAGAGGTACGACAGATTTATCTAAGGACTAACCCGGGGTCCCACAAGATAAGGAGCCATTGCTGCCTTAGACGGCAACGGTTTCCAGTCAAATTAGTATCAAAATATTCAACAGAGTATGCATATTTGTCATGTAATATAAGGGCGCCCCACACCACAATAGTTTCTTTGTTTTTTTGTAGGCGGAGCGAGAGTATTGCATTGGTATACGACAGTCTGCTATTAAGCCTATATTCGCCACAGGCCTATTCACATCGCTGTACACTAGTAAACGCGCGTTCAGCGAAGCATGGCGAAGGAGGCTTATAACAAATTGTCGGCACATTTGTGGACTAAACTTTACGCGGGTATAACATTTAGCTGATCTTACCCCTATTTCAAATCAAAAAGGAAGTAACGGGAAGTTTTCATAAAAATATGATTTTTACATATTTGGGATCCTTGATATCCATAGAATTGACAAAATTTAAATAATGATCAATATTTTGATTTATAATTGGCAAATATGTGAATTTTTCCGGCCTCCAATGTATTTCCTTTAGGAAATCTTATGCAGATACCAGCTTTATAAAACATAAAAAGGGAGCAATTTCTACCTTACGTAGATTATTGTAAAACACACGATTAGAAAGCTCATAAATTGTACCGTCCGGCCATATGTGGTAAATTACAAGCAGCGGAACTGACGCGGTCTTCTATGATATAACTAGCACACAGTAATGTACGACTATATAGTAAGATGACTTTATTCAGACTGAGCTATAACGAGGCCGGCAACAGGGCTAATTAGGACAGGGTGGGTACATGCCAATTATAGCTCATACTATACTAAATCAAGGGGATGTAGGTTACAAGGTACCCTACGCCCAGATAGTTATAGAACCATTACATCTCCCTTCTTAAGCTTAATACTAGGCAATGATCGAATAAATAATATCTTCAAGTTCAAACTAATTATTACTGTCGATACAGTGTGATTCATAGTGTTTCTATCTTCTGTCATAATAGTCATTTGAAATTTCAAAACTGTTTACGAGTTCCCCTGTGAACGTCATTTGGGTGAATTTAACGGAAAATCAATGTTCACATGCCAAGACAATAAATGTACTCACATTGTCCTTTTGGAATATACTTAAACGTACTCACATGCCCGGTCCTCGAATAACACATATAATCCGGTGTGTGTTGCCTATACATCCAACAGGGGTAAATATGTAGATAGCACATGATACTAATTAACAAATATAACACGATCACTACTATTGCTATATATGTGATAATAATGGATATATGCGAACTGTAACAACTGTTACTTTGTCTTTGCTATTTTCTGCGTACACGATGTTGGGATACGCGTTACCGAATTTAGAACGTAGTCTTTGAATCTCGCAGGTCGCCTGATGACACGTCCACGCGAAGACATAGTTTATTCTGAATGTTTCTGACCGATTGCTGTAGTTGTACCTGTTGGTCCTGGTACTGATGGTTGAACTGATGTATGTGTGGGCGTACGAGGAAGGTCTACTGTTTCCTCGGGCTCGTTGGTTGGTCTGAATGATTCTGATGTCTGTCTTAGGTCTACACGATTTCTCCTGTATTTCGATCCATTCGATTCCACAATATATGACCGTGGCGTAGTCTGGCTTGTTTTACTCTCGACAATTGCTGGTTTCCATTGTTTGTCTGATAGAATACTCAAACTATCTCCTTGTTAAAGTTCTGGAAGTGCTTTCGCATTTCGATCATAATAATGTTTTTGAATGTTTTGATGTGTCTACAGTTCCTGTTTACGATTTACCATTACTAGTCTCGGAGTTAGTAATGTTGTTTTTGTTGGTAATACTGTCTTTGTTCTCCTACCCATTACAAGTTGTGCAGGTGACCCGAGATTCTCGATCGGTGTATTTCTTAAGTCGAGCATGGCTAAGTAAGGATCACGTTTATCAACTTTTGCCTTCTTCAGATATCTTTTCGCTGTTTGTACCGTACGTTCTACAAGTCCATTGCTTTTTGCATAATAACGTGATGACGTAATTTGCTCAATCTCATATATTTTAGCAAATTGTTTGAACTCAAAACTGTCAAACTGCGGACCATTATCACTCATTATTATGTCTGGTATTCCGTAACGTGTAAAATGTGGTTTTAACAATTTTATTATTCTGCTGCCTGTAGTTTTGGTACATTTATCAACTTCAAAAAACTTTGAGCGATAATCGGATGTAACTAAGTATGTCTCCTTATCGAAGTCAAACAAGTCAACTCTGACTTTTTGCCATGGTCTATCACTAATGTCATGTCCGATCATTGGTTCTTTCCGCTGTTTATTTTTGTACATGTTGCAAGTACTGCATTTCAAAACAAGATCTGCGATCTGATTGTTCATACCTGGCCAATATAACACGTCACGTGCACGCTATTTAAATTTTTCAATGCCTAAGTGACTGCTGTGGATCTTCTCTAGCAGTGTAAGCTGCAATGAACGAGATACAATTAGGCGTTCTCCTTTCAATAAGAGTCCGTCATGTTCACTTATTTCCATGCGAAAATCCCAGTAGCTATGTAAAGCCAAGTCAAGTTGTGATTTTGTTTCTGGCAATGCACCGTCTTTAACCGTTTCTGCTCGAAATTCTGCCAATTTACTATCACCTACGGGTAGATTCTGAATGACATGGACCTCAAATTCCTCTGTTCTAGTTTGCTCTGTCAACTGGCTAGGCGCACGGCTTAACGTGTCTACTATATTCAAGTTCTTGCCACGTTTATATTTAACATTAAGCTGATATTTCTGCAGCTTCAACATCATGTGTTGAATCCTTGGTGGTGCATCTGCTAGTGGCTTGACGAATAAGCTCTCCAATGGCTTGTGATCTGTTTCTATGTCCACATAGTTTCCATAAATATAAATATATAAACCGAATACTATGGCTCATAGTTCTTTCTCTATTTGTGCATATTGTTTTTCGGATGTTGTCAACGACCTTGAAGCATAGGCGACTGGTTGGTTATTTTGTAGTATACATGCACCAAGCCCGTCTTTTGATGCATCAGCTGATACCGTAATTTTTTCGTTTGGATCCAAAAATTTCGGAACTGGCACTTTCGTAATAGCTTCCTTCAATATTGTGAAACACTATTGCTGTTCTGTATCCCAGTGCCACTCAATGTTGTTTCGTAGTGGTTTGTTGATCGTATACAAATTTGGGATGAATTTAGTTACATAATTCACCATTCCCATGTATCTCTGTAAATCCTTTTTACACTCAGGTACTGTCATTTGTACAATTCCCTGAATCCGTTCACCCGTAGCTTTTATACCAACTTTGCTAAATAAATGTCCAATGTATGTAACCTCATCTATGGCAGTCTTACACTTTGCTTTATTGAGCCTAAGATTAGCCTTTCGAGCTCTGTCTATTCCTTCTCTAAGACGTTCATTATTTTTATTTATGTCACGTCTCCATATTAGTATGTCATCTACCACTACGTCTACACCTTGCATGTCATCAAATAATTGTGAAATAGTTCTTTGGAATACCTCAGGGGCAGAAGAAATACCAAATGGCAATCTAACAAATCTGTATCTTCAAAAACTTGAATTAAATGTCACAATTTTAGAACTTTGTTCATCGAGTTTTATTTGCCAAAATCCTGATGACGCGTCTAACTTACTAAATATTTGTGCTCCTGAAACTTTAGTGGCGACTTCCTCAACAGTTTGTGACGTCGGGATGGCCGAGCGATTTGATGTATGACGTCACTTAGTTAGTTAACCATGGTCGACAGTCAAGGAAAATACACGTTTTAATCTAAATCAATAATTTTATTCTACAAATTTAATACATATTTCAACTTATAAAACTATAAATACTATAACGATGCTAGAAACAATATAATTATGATTAATAAAGATGAATTTGATTATGATGATTACGTTCTATAACTTCTTACACTATTCAAACTCATTTTTCACAAGAATCCGCCAGCTACAGTATCTCAGAACGACTAACCAATTCTACCAACAACAATAACAACAACTATCCCCTCGCAAGAGCACATCACAACTGTCCACAGTATTACAAATCAGCCATCCTTTCATGCACAAACTACCACCCCTCTCTTAGATCATACACATCCATGTACCAGACAACAATTAAAGTGTCAAATTGCAAATAAAGTGGTCACACTGACTGACCACTTCATCTACAGACAAACTGAATGTTGTGAGAGCCATTCCAGACATTAATACCAATATGTGGCCGTGGGAACAAAGCCTACTGACGTATGGGTATGTGTGTGCATGCGTGCGTGTGTGCGTGTGTGTGTGCGTGCGTGCGTGCGTGCGTGTGTGTGTGTGCGTGCGTGCGTGCGAGCGTGCTACAAATTTATAAACTTTTACAAGTTTTAATTAGATAATGTTCTCGTTTTATTGCTTTATTGAGGTCACGTGGATCCAAGCAAATTCTTACTTTGCTGGCTTTTTCCACAACTACCATAGAGTTTACCCAGTCGGTAGGTTCGGTAACTTTTTCCACTACTGATTCCTTTTCCATTTTATTGTAACTTTGTCTCTGAGTGCAAACGGAATTTTCCGAGGTGTGTGTATTACTGGCATTACACTGTTATCAAGTATAATATGGTGCTCCTTCTCTAGGCATCCGATACATTTTAAATACATCCTGATATTCATCTAAAATGTTATGTTGCGAAGATATTGATGTATCCCGATTGATTGCATAACTCCGTTTAATTAAGTTTAGTTCATCGTACGCTTGTGGGCATAACACTGGTGTGGCGGCATAATTCACTATGTAATAGTCAATGACGTAATATTTGTCCTTGTAGGACACCGTAAACGTAGTCTTCCCTAACGTTTTAATTTGATGTCCCGAATACGATACCAATTTCGTTCGTGATCTCTCTAACAGATCGTTGCTAATTGTGTCATAATATTTCTTTGACATTATGTTACACTGTAACCTCTGTCAATTTAGAATCTGACAGTTTATGTTTAATTTTTAAATCAACATCCCAAGTGTCTTTATTAATTCCAGTGCGCAGTACCATATCAATATATAATTCATTGTCGGAGTCGTCGGCATAAAATCCTGTAGCATAGTCCGTATCTTGTTCTAGAACCATGTTTACTTTATTTCCAGTCGCTAGAGGATTCCGTGTTTTACACATTTTGGAAAAATGATTGTTACCCTTGCACCGATAACAGGTCTGTCCAAAAGCTGGGCATTTCTTAGGTGGGTGGTTTCTACCGTACTTAAAACATGTATCTCGCTGATCGTAGCTTTTGTTGCTATGTTAACCAGGTGTGTGTACAGGTGGTCGGTTCTGAACAGGTCTCTGTTTGACCGCATTTACCGAATGACTGTCAGCATATGTTAATGTTTTCATTTGACATTCGCTCGCCTCCGCCGCTCGGCAAATATCTATTGCTCTCTGTAACGTGAGATCCGTGTCCCGTAGCAGTCTGCTTCGAACCCGGCTATTAATTATGCCGCATACAATACGATCCCGTATCAAAGAATCAGCTAGTTCACCGAACTCGCAGGATTTGGCTTTCACCCGTAGCTCTGTAACATAAGCGTCTATGCTCTCCCCGTTGCTTGGCTGCCCGTGTTGAAAACGTGACGCTCGTGTTTTAGCGAGTTGCAGTAAGCATCAAAATGTTCTAGGATTTTTGCGGGGTTTGTCCTGTCGGCATCCCTATCTCATGCAAATGTGTTGTATATCTCCACCGCATCTGATCCGATTACATGAAGTAGTGTCATTGCCTGGATCTCCGGGTCTTTGGATTTTATACCACTGGCGACCATGTATATCTCAAACGATTGTTTAAAACGCCTCCAATTTTCACTTATATTTCCATTTAAATTTAAGCTCTATGGTGGCTGTAACTAATCCATGCCTAACACTAACTTTAAAAGAAACGTTTTAACAACTTTGGAACTGAAAGTCCTGACACCATGAACTGTTCGGACGCGGTCTTCTATGATATAACTAGCACACAGTAATGTCCGACTATATAGTAAGATGACTTTATTCAGACTGAGCTATAACGAGGCCGGCAACAGGGTTAATTAGGACAGGGTGGGTACATGTCAATTATAGCTCGTACTATACTAAATCAAGGGGATGTAGGTTACAAGGTACTCTAAGGCCATATAGCTATAGAATCATTACAGCAACATATGACTAGAAAGCATATCTGCGGATTTTTGTAAAATTTCCCTATTCATTCAATAGTAAAAATCTGCTCAAGTCAGGCGGCTAATCCAGCGCATGCGTGCTGGAAATCGAGGCCAATTGTTGGATATGATTAAATAGTAACGTATGTATAACTAGTTAATTGGTACTCTATATCAACCACTGATTACAATTTCACTAGGTTGTTCGCACGCTTGCGTATGTGTGCGTGAATATGTGCGTGCGTCCGTACGTATGCTCATGATGCGAGAGGGATAGGGAGGGAGGGAGGGCAGGGATGGAGGTAGGGGAGGGAGGGAGCGAGAGAGAGAGGGAGAGAGAGAGAGGGAGAGAGAGAGAGAGAGATAGAGAGAGAGGGAGGGGTGGGGTTAGGGGGAGGGAGGGGTGGTTGAGGGAGGGAGGGAGAGAGGGGGAGGGAGGGAGGAAGGTGGCGGGAGGGAGGGATAGGGGGAGGGAGGGAGAGGGGAGGGAGAGAGCGAGAGAGAGAGAGCGCGCGTGTGTGTGTGTGGGGGGGGGGGGGTTGAGTTAGGGAAAGGGAGACAGAAGAAGAGGAGAGGGGAATATGAGAAACAGGGTGTAAACTAAGAATCTGACAAGAGTGAGAAAGGTAAGGTGGTGAGGGGCTCTTAATGCTGTGTTCACCCGGCTTGTACATATTGGGCTGCTTGCATTTAGCACTTATGGTTGTGAATTTAACAAATAGGAAATTACTTAAAGCGGTTGGTATTGACTGTATATTGGCATACAGTGTTACATAGAAACTCTTTGGTCGTGATAGTGATTAGTGGATTCATCAGTGTGTCCACATGGACAGCTAGCTGAGTCTGACAGAAAATTTTCAAATAGATACCGATTTAAGTTACTACAACCGTAACGGTTCCTACATAGAATTACATTAGCAAACCTTTGACCGACATAATACCAGAGAGGAGGTGGTCGTATGGGAGACATGTCTTTAAGTTTGCTCTTAAATTCTATGAGAGTGGCGAGAATATTCCATGCGCGGACTGTTGCTGGAAAAAGGATCCACAAAAGAGCTCAATACGGCAACGAAATAGAGTGAATAGATTAGCGTGACGACTGTTGTCGGGGTTTCGTGCCTGGGATAATATAATGAGGGAAGGTGATTACTCAGAATTTCACACGTCATTCCGTTGATAATTTTATATAACATAACTAATCTGTGAGATTCCCGTCTATGTGAAAGCGTTTCTATTCCAGTTTCTGTGTACAAGTCTTCCGTACAAGCACTGCGTTTCATTCCACATACTGTTCTGAGTGCGTTCTGAGTGCGTCTTTTTGGATGTCCTCCAATCGAGTTACAAGATACTGTGGTATGTTATCCCAGACAACGTCTGCGTATTCTAGAGATGGCCTAATAAAGCTTTTGTACATAATTTCAAGACATTTCCGGTCTAAGATATAGTTTAGGCCCTTGAGTAAAGAAAGTTTGTGTTGAACATTTGTTATTAAGTTTTTCCCGTGAGCAAGCCAAACGCCTCTGTTATTGAAGGTAATGCCAAGATGTTTATGGTAGTTTGATGGGAGTATTTCAGAATTTTTAAATTTAACTGGAAAGACAGTGGGCTTATTGCGCAGAGAAAGCAACAGACTAATAGTTTTGGAGGCATTAAATTCGACAAGCCATGTGTTAGCACATTGTGTCATGATTCGAAGATCACGGCCAATTGTTGCAACGTGTGCTTCTAAGTTATCAGACATTACATATAGGCAGGTATCATCAGCAACCAGTCTAATATTGTTTTAAATATCGCTGGGCATGTCATTAATAAAGACTACAGATAGCAAGGAACCAAGAACTGCGCCCTGTGGCACTCCAGCGTGTAAGCGAAGTAAGGTAGATTCATTGCCGTTTATAGCTAGGCGCACTCGCTGATAACGTTTTTCGAGATAGCTTTCATTACACTGAATAAAACCATGCCAATAAATTTCAACAGATACCAAAATTTCTCAATTTTTGTAGAAGGCCACGATGCCGCACTCGGTCGAATTCTTTAGAAATATCAAAGAACAAGAACAGTATTTCCTTTTGATCGTCGAGAGCCTGCGCAATATCAGTGTAGATGTCTAACAGTGGCTTTATTGTAGAGTTTGATGGAAGAAATCCGGATTGGTATGGAGGTATATCGTGTCTAATGTAGTTGTGAATATGTTTAAAAACAGTTCTCTCCATGACTTTGCTTAGGCAACTCAAGAGAGATATTGGTCGGTAATTTGAACATAGGTTCTTTTCACCTTTAAAAAAATAGGAGTTACATTATCAATTTTCCATGGGGTCGGGAAATGTGCGCTACTAATGGAGTGATTAAAGAACTGCGCTTGTATTTGGGCCAACACCTCCTTACTCTCATATAACAGTTTCGGGCTTAATCTATTTGGGCCAACGACGTTAGAAGTGTCCAGACGAGACAGTACATCTGAGACATTGAGATTAGTCATTGCCATTGAAATTAAAGTATTCTCCGTATACATAGATAGAGGGGGTAGTTTAGCATTAATGTGATAATTGTGGCGATAGTAGAAAAGTAAACGTTAAGTAGATCTGCCTTTTCAGAACAATCGTAAGTAAATGAGCCATCTTCACGCTTTAAAGAGGGCATTTCGTTAAAATTAGAGTTAGTGTCACCTAATGAGGGCTTAGTTATTTTCCACTACTGTTTGGAGCCTGTGCGTCCGTTTTGAATTTTTTCAGCTAATTTATCTTTAAAGTGTTGCTTAGCTGTCCGAACTAGTGTGTTGACCAGGTTTCTCTGTTTCTTAAAATTGGCCACATCATGCTCGTGTTTAATTTTCCTTGATTTCCTCAATAGCTTTTCTCTAATTTGCTTCTCATGTTTTATTTTATTGGACATCCAGGCTTTATCATTGGGATTTATAGTAATAATTTATTGGGGATACCTAGCATTAGCAGCATCAATAATATTTGTAGTGATTGTCTGGCACCAGATGTCAACACCATTATCATCGGAAATGTTTTTCCAGGGTGCGTTGGATAGCTGATCCCTGAATACCTCCCAATCAGCATTTGCATAGTCACATATACGGCGTTTGTAGGATTTACGCTTAGGTATGGAAGATGTTACAACCAGATATACTGGAGTGTGATCACTACAAAAGGGTGTAAGTATTCCACTGTGTTTTACTAATCTAGCAGTGTTGATAATAATTGGGTCACGTAATGTGTTTGCAACAAGCCGATTTGGCTCCGTTATTAACTGATACAAGCGTAGTGTAAAAATAATATCTTGTAAATCATGCTTGGATGTATTGAGCAGATCATCATTAAGATCGCCAAGTAGGACAAGAGTTTTGTTTGGATTTAAGCCACGAACATTCTCTATATTATCAGAATTAGTTTGCCATTTATCGACATTCGTATTGGGTGGACGATAAATGGCACGCATCATCAATTCAGGCCGGTTGTGAATCTCTATCCATATCATTTCAAGGCCAGGACATTCATATCCAAAACGCATGGTGACGCCCCCCCCCCCCACCCACCCTCCCGATGCGGTTCTTGGAAGCCTGACAGTTTAATGGTATTATTGTTGATATTTGACGTCAGGTGACTTTCATGAACAACAATAAATATCAAACTGGGACAGATTAGCTTCAACAGGATCGATTTTATCTCTAAGGCCACATACATTGAGGTAAGCGATAGAAATATCACTACCGTTGATGGGGCCTGGATTTGTTTCTACATCACCGGCCTGAGAAAGAAGCATGTAGATTATTAGCATGACCAATACATTATTTTGATAGTTGATATGAAAGTGTGGTAGCTGGGCTGCGTAGAATCCTCGCAAGCTCCTAAACATTTTAAGGAAGGAAGGGGATGCGCCTCTGTAACCTATGAATTTAGTAGAGTAGCAATGAAACAGTCCAATAGCCGCACGGTAACTAGTTATATCATTATCCATTGTCAATTAGACAAATCACAGTCAATTAGATATAAGAGAAGGTCATGTGCACGTGGGGTAGTATGGTAGAGACACGCATGAACGAGAAACAGATAGAACTACAAAAGTAACAGTAAGAAGGTGGTAAGAATTAGAGCCAGAAGAGAAAAAGGGAAGAACAGGAGACAAAAATAATAAAGATAAACAAGACATTGAAATTTTCGTGTGAGATAGGTTGGCGTTTAGGGAATTAAATAAGAACAGTTTGTAGGGCGTAGACAAGGGGGTTGAGCGGAGTGGGGTGGGATTGGGGGAAGGGGCGGCTTCAGCCCCCAAATTTTGAACGGGTTGCCATCTGAGAGCATCTAGCTTAAGAAAATTGCTGGGTAGGATCCCCGGACCCCCCCCCCCCCCCCCGTCATGTGGGTCTAGAACCCCCACGCCACTGCCATAAGAAGCAACAGGTTCCAGTCAAATCAGCCAAAATATCCAACGTAGTATTCCTTACATAGCATACGGTATATCCCATTTGCTCTTTTGGGGTCAACGGCTTAAGAGCTTGGAGCATTTTGGGCAGATTTCAAGAAGCAATTGCTAACATACATGAGTATAAATCAGGACGAGGTGAGTTTGAATCAGTGCGATTCTAAACCCTACCATTGACATAGCAGCAGCTCATGAATGAATATATTAGTGATTCCTTATGTGATATTGTAACAAATAATAACAGGTTGTGGGTGGCATTCATAATTCTGAGTTGGTGTACTGTAAACTAAGGTGGTGTTGGTTCGCTAAGACCGGCGCTTGAAGACAAAAGGTTCCAACAGTATTCTTTTTAGCAGTTTTCAAGGTAGTCGCTCAGGAAAAGCTTGATCATATTATTTACATTAACACGGGCATAAAACTACAGTACAGGGAATAAATAAGTGAACACGTCTCCAAAGCTAAAATAGAGAAATGTTATTAAGAAATGTGCTGTTGAATGCGTTGAACACAATTGGACAGGACGGCACCACTGCCGTAGGCAGCCATATCCACCAATCCAACTATGGCCAACACATAACAGTATTATTTTGTTTTGGTAACATTCTAAATCAGTCCTGAGCCGTACTGTATATACACCTATATACACCTAGATATAAATATATGCATCAGATGCGTACATGTTTACATTTCAACAGTACTATTTATGGAAGTTTTAAGGTGGTCGCTTAGGAAAAGCTTAATCATATATACATAAACACGACTGGGTCAGATTCTGGCCCGACACCGGACGGATACCGAAGTATCGACACAGTATCTGCCCAGCACCTGGGTTGTCCCGAAAAAAACATGCTTTTGACAGCTGCCATATAGCTTTCTCAATGGACCTTTCAATTTTAGTTATGCCCCGCCCATCTCTAGCTAAGCCCCACCCACACTTCGCCGTGTTGAGATTGATCGATCTCCGAATGCCCTAACTATCAATTTCCTGAAAACTGTACAAGTAAGCTGTTGAATATTTTGTAACTAATTTGACTTGGTGCTGTTGCTGCCTATGGCAGCAACAGCGCCCAGTCAAATTAGGTTCAAAATATTCAACAGGATATTTATTAAATAGTAAAGACATACAATACTTACAACAACGCCCATCTTCAAATATGCGTTGGTGACGTACGTATCGACGACGTTCATGACGTCATTCATTATGATGACATCCTACACGTCGCGTAGTTGATTATGACGTCATAGGATGGATTGATAAAGTGTAAAGGTCTATTGATAGCATAGGCTGAAAGCAAGATGCAATTTTGATATATAGAACGTGCATCATCCATTAACTTAAACCACTTCTTGAGTTGCTTGACTCCTTTAACGCTCAGGGTGACCAAATATATTCTGATTAACCCATTAGCACTCTGGTGGGGCAAATATGACCTCCGCAGTGGTCTTGTGAAACATCTATTTGCAGACCATAAGATGACTATTCTGAAAATTATATCAATTGAATGATTGGCCATTTAACCGAAACAGTCATTTCGGTGTAAATTTTCAAAAACTATCGGCCCCGATCCTCAAATGGACTCTTTCTGTGAGAAGGTTTAGATCTTCTTAAACAAGCCTGAGAATTAAAAGATGCAAATGAGTACGTAATTAGAAAAAGCAATGCTGGTGATTGATATGGTATGCTTATGTAGTTCGATTATTTATGAGGTCTGTCATGTCATCAACAACCCAAAACAGATATAATGTAAGTGTCACGTCGTGGGTGGGGAATTACAAAGAAATACCGGTAGCACAATAACATTATGTCAGAATTTGAAAGTTCTTAGCCTTGTTTTCATTTCATCATTGGAAATTCTGCCAGTTCGCAGGACGTGTTCCAGGCCCAGCAACTCGCGGAGGCATACCATGTCCAGTTGATTCACGTGCGCTTTGCTTCCGGCTGTTGGGGATATATCTCTCCCACCCAACGCCGATGCGCATTACAGTATGTGCTTGTGAGATAATATAGGTGGTGAAAGGTAGCATGTTGACGACGACTTCTGGTGACTGAACTTGCGAATCCTTCTATAAACACTGAAGTAGATCAGATTGTGGCTTATACGAAGTTTTCCCTCTGTATATAAAGATGGCGGACAGGCCAGATTTTCATGCTTAAAAATTCCCATCTCTGCCCTGACAGCATATATAGGGTTGCACTCATTCTTTAATATGATAGTTGTTGTTGAACTTTGGAACACAACTTTGTAGATGTGATCCCCCCCCCCAAAGAGAGAAGATTGTTTATGTGTATTGTAATTGTAATTGGTTTAGACCTGTCCTTCATAATCTGATGCACAAATTCATATTACTGAGCTTTTCCTATTTGGTGAGCACTCTTGACGGATTCCACTCGACATTCTGACATGATATCCTTATTATCGAAAACCAGTAGATCCAAACGATCCTCCGGAAATGGATTTCCAATTTCCTTGATTGTGATCACAAGTGCATTACCATCATTAGCAAATGCATTCTGAACAGCAGGAATCTGTTCATGATGGTGTGAACCATCTGTTTCGGTCTTTATAAAATTATCCTCACGCTCACCATTCCTGCTACCTCCAGCCCTAGCATCATCCAATGCGTAGAGCTGCAGGATCCTTAGTTAAAAATCATTTCATTCTGCTGTCCGTGATTGTGATCCAGAGCTATTGATTAAAACACATGGTGAAATTTCTGCACGACAAAATTGCCCTGTTGGGGCTGTTGATAAGTATCAGGATGTTTCGATTGGCGGGCCAACATAGCTTGCATGTGCACATGGCCCCATCGAGCATAGTTGCATTGATCCATTGTAATAAAAACTTGAATAGGTTGACCAACTGTCTGTACATATAGGGAAAAGTTGATATCACGAAGTGAATGTTGAGTGTGCTGATGATTGTTCACTTCTCCATGTTTCGAAATCAGGTCTTTCATTCTCCTCAGGAACAGTGTGAGCGTATGCTACATATGCATCAGTATGTAGAACATAGAGCGTCCGGCTGTCCCTTGATGAGCACAACGTGTTTGTGTTATAACATCGTCGTGTCGTG
>CM067368.1:66485632-66540325 GCA_034401795.1 Chaetoderma sp. LZ-2023a | reverse complement strand
ACGACACGACGATGTTAAGCTGTTGCTGCCTTAGGACGAATGTTTTGAGTGGTTACATGCCGTAGGCAGCAACAGCCCCAAGTCAAATTAGTTTCAAAATATTCAACAGAAAATTCAATTAAATTCAACTAATTGCATAAATTTCAGACCCGTTGTTAAAGAGAGGTACGACAGATTTATCTAAGGACTAACCCGGGGTCCCACAAGATAAGGAGCCATTGCTGCCTTAGACGGCAACGGTTTCCAGTCAAATTAGTATCAAAATATTCAACAGAGTATGCATATTTGTCATGTAATATAAGGGCGCCCCACACCGCAATAGTTTCTTTGTTTATTTGCAGGCGGAGCGAGAGTATTGCATTGGTATCGCCTATTCACATCGCTGTACACTAGTAAACGCGCGTTCAGCGAAGCATGGCGAAGGAGGCTTATAACAAATTGTCGGCACATTTGTGGACTAAACTTTACGCGGATATAACATTTTGCTGATCTTACCCCTATTTCAAATCAAAAAGGAAGTAACGGGAAGTTTTCATAAAAATATGATTTTTACATATTTGCGATCCTTGATATCCATAGAATTGACAAAATTTAAATAATGATCAATATTTTGATTTATAATTGGCAAATATGCGAATTTTTCCGGCCTCCAATGTATTTCTTTTAGGAAATCTTATGCAGATACCAGCTTTATAAAACATAAAAAGGGAGTAATTTCTACCTTACGTAGATTATTGTAAAACACACGATTAGAAAGCTCATAAATTGTACCGTCCGGCCATATGTGGTAAATTACAAGCAACTGAACTGACGCGGTCTTCTATGATATAACTAGCACACAGTAATGTACGACTATATAGTAAGATGACTTTATTCAGACTGAGCTATAACGAGGCCGGAAACAGGGCTAATTAGGACAGGGTGGGTACATGTCAATTATAGCTCGTACTATACTAAATCAAGGGGATGTAGGTTACAAGGTACCCTACGCCCATATAGTTATAGAATCATTACATCTCCCTTCTTAAGCTTAATACTAGGCAATGATCGAATAAATAATATCTTCAAGTTCAAACTAATTATTACTGTCGATACAGTGTGATTCATAGTGTTTCTATCTTCTGTCATAATAGTCATTTGAAATTTCAAACTGTTTACGAGTTCCCCTGTGAATGTCATTTGGGTGAATTTAACGGAAAATCAATGTTGACATGCCAAGACAATAAATGTACTCACATTGTCCTTTTGGAATATACTTAAACGTACTTACATGCCCGGTCCTCGAATAACACATATAATCCGGTGTGTGTTGCCTATACATCCAACAGGGGTAAATATGTAGATAGCACATGATACTAATTAACAAATATAACACGATCACTACTATTGCTATATATGTGATAATAATGGATATATGTGAACTGTTACTCTGTCTTTGCTATTGTCTGCGTACACGATGTTGGGATACGCGTTACCGAATTTAGAACGTAGTCTTTGAATCTCGCAGGTCGCCTGAGGACACGTCCACGTGAAGACATAGTTTATTCTGAATGTTTCTGACCGATTGCTGTAGTTGTACCTGTTGGTCCTGGTACTGATGGTTGAACTGATGTATGTGTGGGCGTACGAGGAAGGTCTACTGTTTCCTCGGGCTCGTTGGTTGGTCTGAATGATTCTGATGTCTGTCTTAGGTCTACAAGATTTCTCCTGTATTTCGATCCATTCGATTCCACAATATATGACCGTGGCGTAGTCTGGCTTGTTTTACTCTCAACAATTGCTGGTTTCCATTGTTTGTCTGATAGAATACTCAAACTATCTCCTTGTGAAAGTTCTGGAAGTGCTTTCGCATTTCGATCATAATAATGTTTTTGAATGTTTTGATGTGTCTACAGTTCCTGTTTACGATTTACCATTACTAGTCTCGGAGTTAGTAATGTTGTTTTTGTTGGTAATACTGTCTTTGTTCTCCTACCCATTACAAGTTGTGCAGGTGACCCGAGATTCTCGATCGGTGTATTTCTTAAGTCGAGCATGGCTAAGTAAGGATCACGTTTATCAACTTTTGCCTTCTTCAGATATCTTTTCGCTGTTTGTACCGTACGTTCTGCAAGTCCATTGCTTTTTGCATAATAACGTGATGACGTAATTTGCTCAATCTCATACATTTTAGCAAATTGTTTGAACTCAAAACTGTCAAACTGCGGACCATTATCACTCATTATTATGTCTGGTATTCCGTAACGTGTAAAATGTGGTTTTAACAATTTTATTATTCTGCTGCCTGTAGTTTTGGTACATTTATCAACTTCAAAAACTTTGAGCGATAATCGGATATAACTAAGTATGTCTCCTTATCGAAGTCAAACAAGTCAACTCTGACTTTTTGCCATGGTCTATCACTAATGTCATGTCCGATCATTGGTTCTTTCTGCTGTTTATTTTTGTACATGTTGCAAGTACTGCATTTCAAAACAAGATCTGCGATCTGATTGTTCATACCTGGCCAATATAACACGTCACGTGCACGCTATTTAAATTTTTCAATACCTAAGTGACTGCTGTGGATCTTCTCTAGCAGTGTAAGCTGCAATGAACGAGGTACAATTAGGCGTTCTCCTTTCAATAAGAGTCCGTCATGTTCACTTATTTCCATGCAAAAATCCCAGTAGCTATGTAAAGCCAAGTCAAGTTGTGATTTTGTTTCTGGCAATGCACCGTCTTTAACCGTTTCTGCTCGAAATTCTGCCAATTTACTATCACTTACGGGTAGATTCTGAATGACATGGACCTCAAATTCCTCTGTTCTAGTTTGCTCTGTCAACTGACTAGGCGCACGGCTTAACGTGTCTACTATATTCAAGTTCCTGCCACGTTTATATTTAATATTAAGCTGATATTTCTGCAGCTTCAACATCATGTGTTGAATCCTTGGTGGTGCATTTGCTAGTGGCGTGACGAATAAGCTCTCCAATGGCTTGTGATCTGTTTCTATGTCCACATAGTTTCCATAAATATAAATATATAAACCGAATACTATGGCTCATAGTTCTTTCTCTATTTGTGCATATTGTTTTACGGATGTTGTCAACGACCTTGAAGCATAGGCGACTGGTTGGTTATTTTGTAGTATACATGCACCAAGCCCGTCTTTTGATGCATCAGCTGATACCGTAATTTTTTCGTTTGGATCAACAAATTTCGGAACTGGCACTTTCGTAATAGCTTCCTTCAATATTGTGAAACACTATTGCTGTTCTGTATCCCAGTGCCACTCAACGTTGTTTCGTAGTGGTTTGTTGATCGTATACAAATTTGGGATGAATTTAGTTACATAATTCACCATTCCCATGTATCTCTGTAAATCCTTTTTACACTCAGGTACTGTCGTTTGTACAATTCCCTGAATCCGTTCACCCGTAGCTTTTATACCAACTTTGCTAAATAAATGTCCAATGTATGTAACCTCATCTATGGCAGTCTTACACTTTGCTTTATTGAGCCTAAGATTAGCCTTTCGAGCTCTGTCTATTCCTTCTCTAAGACGTTCATTATTTTTATTTATGTCACGTCTCCATATTAGTATGTCATCTACCACTACGTCTACACCTTGCATGTCATCAAATAATTGTGAAATAGTTCTTTGGAATACCTCAGGGGCAGAAGAAATACCAAATGGCAATCTAACAAATCTGTATCTTCAAAAACTTGAATTAAATGTCACAATTTTAGAACTTTGTTCATCGAGTTTTATTTGCCAAAATCCTGATGACGCGTCTAACTTACTAAATATTTGTGCTCCTGAAACTTTAGTGGCGACTTCCTCAACAGTTTGTGACGTCGGGATGGCCGAGCGATTTGATGTATGACGTCACTTAGTTAGTTAACCATGGTCGACAGTCAAGGAAAATACACGTTTTAATCTAAATCACTAATTTTATTCTACAAATTTAATACATATTTCAACTTATAAAACTATAAATACTATAACGATGCTAGAAACAATATAATTAAGATTAATAAAGATGAATTTGATTATGATGATTACGTTCTATAACCTCTTATACTATTCAAACTCATTTTTCACAAGAATCCGCCAACTACAGTATCTCAGAACGACTAACCAATTCTACCAACAACAATAACAACAACTATCCCCTCGCAAGAGCACATCACAACTGTCCACAGTATTACAAATCAGCCATCCTTTCATGCACAAACTACCACCCCTCTCTTAGATCATACACATCCATGTACCAGACAACAATTAAAGTGTCAAATTGCAAATAAAGTGGTCACACTGACTGACCACTTCATCTACAGACAAACTGAATGTTGTGAGAGCCATTCCAGACATTAATACCAACATGTGGCCGTGGGAACAAAGCCTACTGACGTATGGGTATGCGTGAGCATGCGTGCGTGTGTGCGCGTGTGTGTGCGTGCGTGCGTGCGTGTGAGTGTGTGCGTGCGTGCGTGCGAGCGAGCGTGCTACAAATTTATAAACTTTTACAAGTTTTAATTAGATAATGTTCTCGTTTTATTGCTTTATTGAGGTCATGTGGATCCAAGCAAATTCTTACTTTGCTGGAGTTTACCCAGTCGGTAGGTTCGGTAACTTTTTCCACTACTGATTCTTTTTCCATTTTATTGTAACTTTGTCTCTGAGTGCAAACGGAATTTTCCGAGGTGTGTGTATTACTGGCATTACACTGTTATCAAGTATAATATGGTGCTCCTTCTCTAGGCATCCGATACATTTTAAATACATCCTGATATTCATCTAAAATGTTATGTTGTGAAGATATTGATGTATCCCGATTGATTGCATAACTCCGTTTAATTAAGTTTAGTTCATCGTACGCTTGTGGGCCTAACACTGGTGTGGCGGCATAATTCACTATGTAAAAGTCAATGACGTAATATTTGTCCTTGTACGACACCGTAAACGTAGTCTTCCCTAACGTTTTAATTTGATGTCCCGAATACGATACCAATTTCGTTCGTGATCTATCTAACAGATCGTTGCTAATTGTGTCATAATATTTCTTTGACATTATGTTACACTGCGTGCCTGTGTCAATTTTGAATCTGACAGTTTATGTTTAATTTTTAAATCAACATCCCAAGTGTCTTTATTAATTCCAGTGCGCAGTACCATATCAATATATAATTCATTGTCGGAGTCGTCGGCATAAAATCCTGTAGCATAGTCCGTATCTTGTTCTAGAACCATGTTTACTTTATTTCCAGTCGCTAGAGGATTCCGTGTTTTACACATTTTGGAAAAATGATTTTTACCCTTACACCGATAACAGGTCTGTCCAAAAGCTGGGCATTTCTTAGGTGGGTGGTTTCTACCGCACTTAAAACATGTATCTCGCTGATCGTAGCCTATGTTGCTATGTTAACCAGGTGTGTGTACAGGTGGTCGGTTCTGAACAGGTCTCTGTTTGACCGCATTTACCGAATGACTGTCAGCATCTGTTAATGTTTTCATTTGACATTCGCTCGCCTCCGCCGCTCGGCAAATATCTATTGCTCTCTGTAACGTGAGATCCGTGTCCCGTAGCAGTCTGCTTCGAACCCGGCTATTAATTATGCCGCATACAATACGATCCCGTATCAAAGAATCAGCTAGTTCACCGAACTCTCAGGATTTGGCTTTCACCCGTAGCTCTGTAACATAAGCGTCTATGCTCTCCCCGTGTGCTTGGCTGCCCGTGTTGAAAACGTGACGCTCGTGTTTTAGCGAGTTGCAGTAAGCATCAAAATGTTCTAGGATTTTTGCGGGGTTTGTCCTGTCGGCATCCCTATCTCATGCAAATGTGTTGTATATCTCCACCGCATCTGATCCGATTACATGTAGTAGTGTCATTGCATGGATCTCCG
This sequence comes from Chaetoderma sp. LZ-2023a, assembly GCA_034401795.1. Lineage (NCBI taxonomy): Eukaryota > Metazoa > Mollusca > Caudofoveata > Chaetodermatida > Chaetodermatidae > Chaetoderma > Chaetoderma sp. LZ-2023a. The sequence continues at coordinate 66,534,433 of CM067368.1, read as the reverse complement.
GGTCTTTGGATTTTATACCACTGGCGACCATGTATATCTCAAACGATTGTTTAAAACGCCTCCAATTTTCACTTATATTTCCATTTAAATTTAAGCTCGATGGTGGCTGTAACTGATCCATGCCTAACATTAACTTTAAAACAAACGTTTTAACAACTTTGTAACTGAAAGTCCTGACACCATGAACTGTTCGGACGCGGTCTTCTATGATATAACTAGCACACAGTAATGTCCGACTATATAGTAAGATGACTTTATTCAGACTGAGCTATAACGAGGCCGGCAACAGGGTTAATTAGGACAGGGTGGGTACATATCAATTATAGCTCGTACTATACTAAATCAAGGGATGTAGGTTACAAGGTACCCTACACCCAGATAGTTATAGAACCATTATATCTCCCGTCTTAAGCTTAATACTAGGCAATGATCGAATAAATAATATCTTCAAGTTCAAACTTATTATTACTGTCGATAAAGTGTTTCTATCTTCTGTCATAATAGTCATTTGAAATTTCAAAACTGTTTACGAGTTCCCCTGTAAATGTCATTTGGGTGAATTTAACGGAAAATCAATGTTCACATGCCAAGACAATAAATGTACTCACATTGTCCTTTTGGAATATAGCTATAGAAGCATTACAGCAACATATGACTAGAAAGCATGTCTGCGGATTTTTGTAAAATTTCCCTATTCATTCAATAGTAAAAATCTGCTCAAGTCAGGCGGCTAATCCAGCGCATGCGTGCTGGAAATCGAGGCCAATTGCTGGATATGATTAAATAGTAACGTATGTATAACTAATTAATTGGTACTCTATATCAACCACTGATTACAATTTCACTAGGTAGTTCGCACGCTCGCGTATGTGTACGTGAATATGTGCGTGCGTGCGTATGCTCATGATGCGAGAGGGATAGGGAGGGAGGGATGGAGCCAGGTATGGAAGGAGGGGAGGGAGGGAGCGAGAGAGAGAGAGATAAAGAGAGGGATAGAGAGAGAGGGAGGGGTGGGGGTAGGGGGAGGGGTGGGTGGTTGAGGGAGGGAGGGAGGGATAGGGGGAGGGAGGGAGGGGGGAGGGAGAGAGCGAGAGAGAGAGTGTGTGTGTGGGGGGGGGGGTGAGTTAGGGAAAGAGAGACAGAAGGAGAGGAAAGGGGAATATGAGAAACAGGGTGTAAACTAAGAATCTGACAAGATGACAAGAGTGAGAAAGGTAAGGTGGTGAGGGGCTCTTAATGCTATGTTCACCAGGCTTGTACACATTGGGCTGTTTGCATTTAGCAATTATGGTTGTGAATTTAACAAATATTGGTATTGACTGTATATTGGCATACAGTGTTACATAGAAACTCTTTGGTCGTGATAATGATTAGTGGATTCATCAGTGTGTCCACATGGACAGCTAGCTGAGTCTGACAGAAAATATTCAAATAGATACCGATTTAATTTACTACAACCGTTACGAAGCCTACATAGAATTACATTAGCAAACCTTTGACCGACATAATACCAGGGAGGAGGTGGTCGTATGGGAGACATGTCTTTAAGTTTGCTCTTAAATTCTATGAGAGTGGCGAAACACGTGACCGGCGCAGGGATAATATTCCATGCGCGGACTGTTGCTGGAAAAAGGATCCACAAAAGAGCTCAATACGGCAACGAAATAGAGTGAATAGATTAGCGTGACGACTGTTGTCGAGGTTTCCTGCCTGGGATAATATAATGAGTGAAGGTGATTACTCAGAATTTCACACGTCATTCTGTTGATAATTTTATATAGCATAACTAATCTGTGAGATTCCCGTCTATGTGAAAGCGTTTCTATTCCGGTTTCTGTGTACAAGTCTTCCGTACAAGCACTGCGTTTCATTCCACATACTGTTCTGAGTGCGTTCTGAGTGCGTCTTTTTGGATGTCCTCCAATCGAGTTACAAGATACTGTGGTATGTTATCCCAGACAACGTCTGCGTATTCTAGAGATGGCCTAATAAAGCTTTTGTACATAACTTCAAGACATTTCCGGTCTAAGATATATTTTAGGCCCTTGAGTAAAGAAAGTTTGTGTTGAACATTTGTTATTAAGTTTTCCACGTGAGCAAGCCAAACGCCTCTGTTATTGAAGGTAATGCCAAGATGTTTATGGTAGTTTGATAGGAGTATTTCAGAATTTTTAAATTTAACTGGAAAGACAGTGGGCTTATTGCGCAGAGAAAGAAACAGACGAATAGTTTTGGAGGCATTAAATTCGACAAGGCATGTGTTAGCCCATTGTGTCATGATTCGAAGATCACGGCCAATTGTTGCAACGTGTGCTTCTAAGTTATCAGACATTACATATCGGCAGGTATCATCAGCAACCAGTCTAATATTGTTTTAAATATCGCTGGGCATGTCATTAATAAAGACTACAAATAGCAAGGGAAAAAGGACTGCACCCTGTGGCACTCCAGCGTGTAAGCGAAGTAAGGTAGATTCATTGCCGTTTATAACTAGGCGCACTCGCTGATAACGTTTTTCGAGATAGATTTCAAACCATGCCAGTAAATTTCAACAGATACCAAAATTTCAAAATTTTTGTAGAAGGCCACGATGCCGCACTCGGTCGAATTCTTTAGAAATATCAAAGAACAGTATTTCCTTTTGATCGTCGAGAGCCTGAGCAATATCAGTGTAGATGTCTAACAGTGGCTTTATTGTAGAGTTTGATGGAGGAAATCCGGATTGGTATGGAGGTATATCGTGTCTAATGTAGTTGTGAATATGTTTAAACAGTTCTCTCCATGACTTTGCTTAGGCAACTCAAGAGAGATATTGGTCGGTAATTTGAACATAGGTTCTTTTCACCTTTAAAAAAATAGGAGTTACATTATCAATTTTCCATGGGGTCGGGAAATGTGCGCTACTAATGGAGTGATTAAAGAACTGCGCTTGTATTTGGACCAATACCTCCTTACTCTCATATAACAGTTTCGGGCGTAATCTATTTGGGCCAACGACGTTAGAAGTGTCCAGACGAGACAGTACATCTGAGACATTGAGATTAGTCATTGCCATTGAATTTAAAGTATTCTCCGTATACATAGATAGAGGAGGTAGTTTAGCATTAATGTGATAATTGTGGCGATATTAGAAAAGTAAACGTTAAGTAGATCTGCCTTTTCAGAACAGTCGTAAGTAAATGAGCCATCTTCACGCTTTAAAGAGGGCATTTCGTTAAAATTAGAGTTAGTGTCACCTAAGGAGGGCTTACATATTTTCCACTACTGTTTGGAGCCTGTGCGTCCGTTTTGAATTTTTTCAGCTAATTTATCTTTAAAGTGTTGCTTAGCTGTCCGAACTAGCGTGTTGACCAGGTTTCTCTGTTTCTTAAAATTGACCACATCATGCTCGCGTTTAATTTTCCTTGATTTCCTCAATAGCTTTTCTCCAATTCGCTTCTCATGTTTTATTTTATTGGACATCCAGGCTTTATCATTGGGATTTTTAGTAATAGTTTATTGGGAATACATAGCATTAGCAGCATCAATAATATGTGTAGTGATTGTCTGGCACCAGATGTCAACACCGTTATCATCGGAAATGTTTTTCCAGGGTGCGTTGGATAGCTGATCACTGAATACGTCCCAATCAGCATTTGCATAGTCACATATACGGCGTTTGTAGGATTTACGCTTAGGTATGGAAGATGTTACAACCAGATATACTGGAGTGTGATCACTACAAAAGGGTGTAAGTATTCCACTGTGTTTTACTAATCTAGCAGTGTTGATAATAATTGGGTCAAGTAATGTGTTTGAAACAAGCCGATTTGGCTCCGTTATTAACTGATACAAGCGTAGTGTAAAAGTAATATCTTGTAAATCATGCTAGGATGTATTGAGCAGATCATCATTAAGATCGCCAAGTAGGACAAGAGTTTTGTTTGGATTTAAGCCACGAACATTCTCTATATTATCAGAATTAGTTTGCCATTTATCGACATTCGTATTGGGTGGACGATAAATGGCACACGTCATCAATTCAGGCCGGTTGTGAATCTCTATCCATATCATTTCAATGCCAGGACATTCATATCCAAAACGCATGGTGACGTCCCCCCCCCCCACCCTCCCGATGCGGTTCTTGGAAGCCTGGCAGTTTAATGGTATTAGTGTTGAGATTTGACGTCAGGTGACTTTCACGAACAGCCATAAATATCAACCTGGGACAGATTACCTTCAACAAGATCGATTTTATCTCTAAGGCCACATACATTGAGGTAAGCGATAGAAATATAACTACTGTTGATGGGGCCTGGATTAGTTTCTACATCACCGGCCTGAGAAAGAAGCATGTAGATTATTAGCATGACCGATACATTATTTTGATAGTTGATATGAAAGTGTGGTAGCTGGGCTGCGTAGAATCCTCGCAAGCTCCTAAACATTTTAAGGAAGGAAGGGGATGCGCCTCTGTAATCTGTGAATTTAGTAGAGTAGCAATGAAACAGCCCAATAGCCGCACGGTAACTAGTTATATCATTATCCATTGTCAATTAGACAAATCACAGTCAATTAGATATATCACAGTCAATTAGATATATCACAGAAGGTCATGTGCACGTGGGGTGGTATGGTAGAGACACGCATGAACGACAAACAGATAGAGCTACAAAAGTAACAGTAAGAAAGGTGGTAAGAATTAGAGCCAGAAGAGAAAAAGGGAAGACAGGAGACAAAAATAATAAAGATAAACAAGACATTGAAATATTCGTGTGAGATAGGTTGACGTTTTGGGAATTAAATAAGAACAGGCTGTGGGGCGTAGGCAAGGGGGTTGAGCGGAGTGGGGGTGGGCTTGGGGGAAGGGGCGGCTTCGGCCCCCAAATTTTGAACGGGTTGCCATCTGAGAGCATCTAGCCACTGCCATAAGAAGCAACAGGTTCCAGTCAAATCAGCCAAAATATCCAACGTAGTATTCCTTACATAGCATACGGTATATCCCATTTGTTCTTTTGGGGTCAACGGGTTAAGAGCTTGGAGCATTTTGGACAGATTTCAAGAAGCAATTGCTAACATACATGAATATAATTCAGGACGAGGTGAGTTTGAATCAGTGCGATTCTAAACGCTAACATTGACATAGCAGCAGCTCATGAATGCATACATTAGTGATTCCTTATGTGACATTGTAACAAATAATAAGAGGTTGTGGGTGGAATTCATAATTCTGGGTTAGTGTACTGTAAACTAAGGCGGTGTTGGTTCGCTAAGACCGGCGCTTGAAGACAAAAGGTTCCAACAGTATTCTTTATAGCAGTTTTCAAGGTAGTCGCTCAGGAAAAGCTTGATCATATTATTTACATTAACACGGGCATAAACTACAGTACAGGGCATAAATAAGTGAACACGTCTCCAAAGCTAAAATAGAGAAATGTTATTAAGAAATGTGCTGTTGAATGCTTTGAACACAATTGGACAGGACGGTACCACTGCCGTAGGCAGTCATATCCACCAATCCAACTATGGCCAACACATAACAGTAGTATTTTGTTTTGGTAACATACTAAATCAGACCTGAGCCGTACTGTATATACACCTATATACACCTAGATATAAATATATGCATAAAATACGTACATGTTTACATTTCAACAGTACTATTTATGGCAGTTTTAAGGTGGTCGCTTAGGAAAAGCTTAATCATATATACATAAACACGACTGGGCCAGATTTTGGCCCGACACCGGGCGAATATCGAAGTATCGACACAGTATCTGCCCAGCACCTGGGTTGTCCCGAAAAAAACATGCTTTTGACAGCTGATTTTTAGTTATGCCCGCCCATCTCTAGCTAAGCTCCACTCACACTTCGCCTTGTTGAGATTGATCGATCTCCGAATGCCCTAACTATCAATTTCCTGAAAACTGTACATGTAAGCTGTTGAATATTTTGTAACTAATTTGACTTGGTGCTGTTGCTGCCTATGGCAGCAACAGCGCCCAGTCAAATTAGTTTCAAAATATTCAACAGAATATTTATTAAATAGTAAAGACATACAATTCTTACAACAACGCCCGTCTTCAAATATGCGTTGGTGACGTACGTATCGACGCCTTTCATGACGTCATTCATTATGATGACATTCTACACGTAGTTGATTATGACGTCATAGGATGGATTGATAAAGTGTAAAGGTCTATTGATAGCAGGAGCTGAAAGCGAGATGCAATTTTGATATATAGAACGTGCATCATCCATTGACTTAAACCACTTCTTGAGTTGCTAGACTCCTTTAGCGCTTTGGGTGACCACATATATTCTGATTAACCTATTAGCACTCTGGCGGGCCAAAAGATGACTATTCTGAAAATTATATCAATTGAATGATTGGCCATTTAACCGAAACAGTCATTTCGGTGTAAATTTTCAAAAACTATCGGCCCCGATCCTCAAATGGACTCTTTCTGTGAGAAGGTTTAGATCTTCTTAAACAAGCCTGAGAATTAAAAGGTGAAAATGAGTACGTAATTAGAAAAAGCAATGCTGGCGATTGATATGGTATGCTTATGTAGTTCGATTATTTATGAGGTCTGTCATGTCATCAACAACCCAAAACAGATATAATGTAAGTGTCACGTCGTGGGTGGGGAGTTACAAAGACATACCGGTAGCACAATAACAGAATTTGAAAAGTTCTTAGCCTTGTTTTCATTTCGTCATAGGAAATTCTGCCAGTTCGCAGGACGTGTTCCAGGCCCAACAACTCGCGGAGGCATACCATTTCCAGTTGATTCACGTGCGCTTTGCTTCCGGTTGTTGGGGATATATCTCTCCCACCCAACGCCGAGGCACATTGCAGTATGTGCTTGTGAGATAATATAGGTGGTGAAACATGTTTTGGCATAGTCCTCCAAGAGGTAGCATGTTGACGACGACTTCTGGTGACTGAACTTGCGAATCCTTCTATAAACACTGAAGTAGATCAGATTGTGGCTTATACGAAGCTTTCCCCCTGTATATAAAGATGGCGGACAGGCCACATTTTCATGCTTAAAGATTCACCCAAATTCCCATCTCTGGACTGACAGCAAAAATATATAAGCTGCAAAACAGGTTGCACTCATTCTTTAAAATGATAGTTGTTGTTGAACTTTGGAACAAAACTGTGTAGATATGACCCCCAAAGAGAGAGGATTGTTTATGTGTATTGTAATTGTAATTGGTTTAGACCTGTCCTTCATAATCTGATGCACATATTCATATTACTGAGCTTTTCCTATTTGGTGAGCACTCTTGACGGATTCCACTCGACATTCTGACATGATATCCTTATTATCGAAAACCAGTAGATCCATACTATCCTCCGGAAATGGATTTCACATTTCCTTGATTGTGATCACAAGTGCATTACCATCATTAGCAAATGCATTCTGAACAGCAGGAATCTGTTCATGATGGTGTGAACCATCTGTTTCGGTCTTTATAAAATTAGCCTCACGCTCATCATTCCTCCTACCTCCAGCCCTAGCATCATCCAATGCGTAGAGCTGCAGGATCCTTAGTTAAAAATCATTTCATTCTGCTGTCCGTGATTGTGATCCAGAGCTATTGATTAAAACACATGGTGAAATTTCTGCACGACAAAATTGCCCTGTTGGGGCTGTTGATAAGTATCAGGATGTTTCGATTGTAGGGCCAACATAGCGTGCATGTGCACATGGCCCCATCGAGCATAGTTGCATTGATCCATTGTAATAAAAACTTGAATAAGTTGACCAACTGTCTGTACATATAGGGAAAAGTTGACATCACGAAGTGAATGTTGAGTGTGCTGATGATTGTTCACTTCTCCATGTTTCGAAATCAGGTCTTTCATTCTCCTCATGAACAGTGTGAGCGTATGCTACATATGCATCAGTATGTAGAACATAGAGCGTCCGGCTGTCCCTTGATGAGCACAACGTGTTTGTGTTATGTGTGATGCTGTTATTATTGACTTAGCATTTCCTGAACTATTTATGTTGGCCGGAACTAATGCAGATGTTCATCCGTTTTTTTCCTCCCACTTTCTAAGCATTTTCAAAGCAGTAATTTCAATATATAAACCGCCCATCATCACCCCACACTTGTCTTCTCCATGGATGTCTGTCATCTGTCACTGTATTTGCTTTGCAAGAGAGAACAATGGCTGGTCCATTGCAATGACCGGAGACTGACTAGGGTTAATATTTTCAACGGCATTCTTTATTTCTGTCATTGCATGTCGATTCATGCCTGCTGGCTGTGCCTATTCATGGAACAATAGTGCTGTGAGAGCTAATGGTCTGGTAAGTACTGGTTGGATTGATGCATGGACTGCTTCACATAGTCTCTAATATCAAGATGTTCTTTGTAAAGAAGCTCTCATCTTGATCAGCCATTCCATCTACTTATATATGCAATGTTAAGAGGCTAACATTAAACGCTTGAAATAGGCGTATAGGCTTCGACACTGCGGCAGTCAATAACCCTAATCTAAAAACGATGGCTCGGTATCCTAATACCATCATTAAGTCAAAATACCAAAATGCCGGATTTACGCATAAATTGAGGGTGATTTATGAGCAATACTTAGGCTTAGATGAATGAGGTAATGCCCTAACCTCACCCCCACACCCACCCCAACATGCCCCCCCCCCATCACAACCATCTACCATCACCGCCAACATCATCGTCCCTATTTTTTTCTATGGTTAAGAGGCTATTGTTTAAATTATTTATTGCGTGGCCGGTCGACCGGCCACGCATATATGTGCGTGTGTCTAGAATTGCCCATAGGCGCGGCCATATTGTGCATGGGATTGTGGTCTCCAACCACTAACTAGAGAGAGAGATTTCAAGCGTCTTTATTTTTTGATTGTAGATTTTAGATTATATATTGGCTAGATCACTCATTCACATATGCTCACTATGGGGGCTGGCGGACTGACTGACTGCTATCTGACGCAGACGATTAGCTGTGTATATAGCCTTCAAAAGTAAGTAAATCTTTTATTGGTAATTGGAATAGAAATTCTGCTTAAATAGCATGCAAAATACGGAACTACAAAACTACATTAAAAAAAGAAATTGGGGAAATACGGAATACAGAGAGGTGTTAGGAATTAAAGAAATTTTGTTAAAACCTAACTCATACATTGCTGAAATTCCACATATTACTGTACATATAAATATATGATAACTTCGTTCATTTTGGAAACTGCTGCCGTAAGCCGTTCCTGCATATATGTAGACAACTTTAAGCATTATTGCTAACATACTCTACGCAAATCTTTCTTGTACTGGCCGTGAAACAACTAGGCCTTTGAAACCAGCAAGATAATGGTTAAGCAAGTTTTTCAATATATCAGTTTCTTCGAAACCTGACACCGTTTGGTATAGAAGACCTCAAAAATAAATTAACACGTTTTCAAAACAAGGTAGAATTTATCTTTTTCTTTGTTAATATAGTAACTTATATACATGTATGAGCTGTACTGTAAAACCGCCGATTAGATGGTATAGAACATCTAAAAAATAAAGTAACATGTCTGTAAAACAAGACAGAATTTCTGTTTATGTTTTATGGGTATTTATTTATTTATGAGCTGTCAAACGTAGCCTAAGCGTTAGCATGCCTGGTAATAAGTGAGCACATATTTTAGCAAGAGCGGTCAAATATTGTAGGTAAGCTGATAAATATTTTGAAACAAATTTGACTGGGTGCTGTTGCAATGACGTTATATAATCGATTGGTAAACGTGGAACGGTCCATTGAAGATGGACTATGCATTGTTGTAAGAATTGCATATCTATTATTTAATACATATTCTGTTGAATATTTTGAAACTAATTTCACTGGGCGCTGTTGCTGCCATAGGCAGCAACAGCACCAAGTTAAATTAGTTTCAAAATATTCAACAGGTTGCCTGTATAGATTTCAGGAAATTGATAGTTAGGGCATCCAGGGATCGATCGATCCAAACACTGCGAATTGTGGGTGGAGCTTAGCTAGAGGTGGGCTGAGCCTAGCTAAAACTGGAAAGGTCCATTGCCTATAGGCGCTGCCTTTTTGCGCAAGGGATTGTGAGCAATGTCAAATTGCATGCCAGGAGGGGACAGTTTTTGATAATTTACCACTGGAATGACTCTCGAGACAGTCATTCCAGATTCCAGTGGCAAATCTGCAAAAACAGCCTTCGCTTGGCCTGCAAATGGACATTCAATATCTAAACATTTTAACAATCTTTATCAAATTTAGACAGTAAATGCTTAATATATTATGACGACAATACCAGGTACTGTGTCTGTGTAGTTTTTCCCTTATGTATTATAGCATAAAACACTACGCCGAACATTCGAGATAGTCCATACATTTCCATTGTTATGGCTCGTAGGGCGTCGGGGCAATGATTTTAATATCGTGGACACATTTTACTATTCATGATATGTGTGGTAAATTCTCACAGTAAAACACGTATAATAATATTGTTGAGCATGAAAAAGTAGACAAAATTTGCTAAAAATAATGTATATATGACTTTCATTAGAAATTTATTGTCCTTAATCCTTCACTGGGAAAAGAGCTTTGTATGCAATTATTTAGCACTATGGATAGATAACCGATGTTCTCAATTTCCAGTCAAAACGGCTGTCAATAACATTGTAGCAGGTGGTTTAGATACAGAAATCAACAGAAAGTGCATGTATGTGATAAGTTAGTAATGCCTGCAATGTGTTCGGTCCAAAAATTCCACCCATATGGTTAGATAGGTATCTGAATATGCGATTGAAGTATTGAGTTAAAAAATGTTTTCCATGAAGTAATCTAATTTGGTGTACAAAATTTCATACTGAAAATTAGCTGAAATATTAGCCAATTCACATTCTTCACTGCCATATTGTCTGTAGGTTATGCTCGGCCCCAGATTTTCATCCACATGGATTGGGTTTGATTATGCTAGCTATATAAAAAGATTTCTAGATGAAGTAATTTCATAATATGCAAATCCATACTGAAAACCTTTGAAAATTGTATCTGATTCATGCTTTTCAGTGCCCTACTGTCTGTAATATATTTGGCCCCAATATTTCAGACACATAATATTGCCAATTCAAAATAAATTCTACAGCGAAGTAATTTGTCAGATCCACGGTTTTCAGTATGCTATTGTCTGCAATAGATTCTGTCCCAGAATTCCACTGATGTGTTTCGATAGGTAAGATATGAATGCACTTTTAAAATGTCGAGTTTGAAAATAGTCTACCATAAAGTAATCAGTACAAGCAATATGTAATTTAGTTAAGTCCAACAGTTATCAGATGTCAATAATTTTGTATTTTAAGTACCAATATCTGCATAATCTGTTTGCACTCTGCTTTCGAACATCTTTCCATATAGACCTCTTTATGGTGTTGTACGGAATATTACACGATTCTACCACCAAGTAATTTCATAGTATGTAGTTATTACTCGACATATGCCACGATTGTAAGATAGTTGGTTCACATTCATCACATTCACCACATTCCGATAGCTGTTGATATGTCCTGGCATATTGCATGTAATAGCTTCTACCCCAAGGTGACAACCATATGTTTACATATGGATATGAATACGTTAATGAAGTATTGAGCTTAAAAGATGTATCCTATGAAGTAATATCATACTACACAATTTAATCTAAAAGCTCTGAAGGCAGCTCTAGACAAATTCGGTGCCTGCCACCGCAAACACCTATGCACCATACTGGACACCGAGGGCCAGACAGCATAATTTCCAAGGTGCACTATGCTAGATGTGGAATACGTCACCGCTGTCTGTAAAAGTTGCCCAGCAAAGATGGTCCATGTTAGGCCATGTGCTAAGGATGCCAAAAGAGACACGAGCACAGAGAGCCTTCGAATTCGCCCTAATCGGAGCCAACAAATACAAAGCCAGGAGATGACGCCACTGCATAAATCTGCTAAGCGTGTTACGAGGTGACCTCAAGAACGCAGGACTTGGTACACCCAACTCAAAAATGGACTTGAGGAAGCTAAGGGCTTCGGTTGAGGACAAGACATGTTGGACAAAAGCGAAGAAGGACTGATTGCAGTTATAGGATGTTTCTGCTACTACAGCCACAGAATACAGTAATCATACATAATAGATTGTGTGTGAAATCACACCGATCTGTGCTGTACCCAAAATATTAATATATGTATATATTGCATTACAAATGCGCGGAAAGGCACCATGGTCTATATTGTACCAATAGTATTCTATTACAAGTAAAATTATGTGTGGAATCACATCAGTCTATATTAGAGCACATACAATGCTACAGGTCTATATTATCACTATTAGGCAGTGGGTCGAACAATACCAGTCTCTTCGTTTGACCAAACTAAAACCTACACTAACTTGCACTACGTACACTATGAAAAATTATGACTGTATATGATAAGACCCATTCTTTACTTTTCAGAATCACTGTGACCCGTCTGTTTACAAAGCAATTTAACTAAAAAGTATAATTCAGCCAAAATTTCATCTCAGCTGTAAACAATATGATATCATATCATTGCTAGCTATATTCATAATTAAAAAATCAAATTCTACAATGAAATAGTGCCGTAGTCCGCAATTCCATACCAAAAATGGCTTAAATTTTGACAGACCAGTGATTTTCAGTACCATACTGTCTGCAATAGGTTAGGCCCCTAGTCGGTTCTAAATTCATACATATGGTCAGATCGGTATATGAATACACTAATGAAGCATCAAGCTTAAAAATGTCCACCATGAAGAAATTCCGTAGCACACAATTCCATGGCAAAAATGTGCACAAGTTTTGGCAGATTCACGGTTTGCGGTAGCCTACTGTCTGTAATAGGTTCGTCCCCAAAATGTCAGATAGATATAAGAATAAGCTAATAAAATATAGATTTTTTAAAATTCCGCCATAAAATAATTTTATAATACACAACTTAGTAACGACCAAAGGTTGTCAGATGCTAATAATTTACGTACCAATATCTATGTACTCTGTTTGTAACCACTTTTCGAACATCTAGCCATACAGAACTCAATATCTATTATTATGTACTAGTGCTGTACGAAATATTGCACGTTTCTAATATCAAATAATATCATAATTCCCAAGTATGTCCATGTGGTTAATTATTCGCAATATGTCCCCATTGAAAGATAGTTGGTTCACATTAGCTACCATCGGATAGATGTCAGTATGTCCTGGCATATCGCTTGTAATAGGTTTGTCTCCCGAATTTGACCCATATGTTTAGCTAGATATATATGAATGAGCTAATAAAGTATATAATTTTAACAATTTCTACAATGGAGTAATTTCGAAACATGCAATTTAGTCACAACTTACAGTTTTCAAATGGTAATAATTTACTATATATTCTGTATCAGAATCTCTGTACTCGGTTTATAACCAGGCTTTCGAACATAATACCATCTAGAACTCACCAGATATTGCACGATTCTATTATCAAAGATTTCTTGTAATAATGTGAAAATCTTTCTATATATCCTATAATTTAGTTCTTGATAGAATCTGAATTATCAAACAAAACCCCCATAATTTACACATATCGTCAACAAGATGGATGAAAAGATGGCCGGACGGCCCCAAAATATAATCTGCTTCTTCCAATAGCCCATAGCTAATCCTATCCAAGGCTGATGTCATTACAGCCATATTAAACATATGCCACTACCAAGAACCTATCATTATTACGCTCGCAATCACCATCAGTACTACATGGCACAGGTAAGAAACTGTAAATGATAGTAAGAGCCAATGTAACAATGAGTCTTAATATAACAAGATAAACACACTTCTCTCTGTCCTGCAAATATGTTGTCAATTTATCACATTGTCTAATGGCTATGTCTTTATGGTACATTGACTTTAACTCGAATCCCATGTCTTCTTATAGTGTATAGTGACTGCACCAGTTCTACATGTATACTTTATTTTGTGGTCTATGTAGGGGTCCAAGTTCTAGATATAGTCCCTGTCTTTGGTGGAGAACATGTTGTGCTACTGCAAATTGTATATTATATATAAAATGAATTTTAAGCTCAACTTGAATTATAATAATCTCCAGCCAGGCTATTTCCCATTGATGCCTTGCATCAATATGTGTACTTGTTTATTTATTTTTTTTATTTTTTATTTAAATTAATGGAGCTAGTGCCGTTATAGCTACTGGTAATGAAAACTGCTGATATCTATAGTGCTGACGTTTATCTCTCGTCATACCTCAACGTGTATATAGGCCACTGGTCTATGTTTGTTTATATTTCGGTTTATGCTCATGTATATTTGTTTTATATTCTTTTGGTTAAATTCGGTAGAGTTTTATACTTTTTATGTATAGTTTTAAAGGGGAACACAAACAGAGGTCAGTCACCTCACGTCAAATGATGCTTTTGCATACGTTAAGTAAAATAAAATATATTATTGGCATATTCGCGAGTTCCTTAATGTTAAATTTCGCTACGAAGGCTGTTTTCAATTTCGCATGAGCATCACGTGGTGACGTCATCGCCTGAATATGTGTTGTGGTATGACGTCATCGCGTGAATAGTACATTGGTGTTGATTATGGAAAAGATCACAACAGCTCATTCATACACCACCATATTAACGAGATGCAAGTTAAATACTATCGTTTGTTAAACTAAATCTTGAGTCTGAGCTGATGCCCCACTTTGTAACTGTACAAGACTCTACGTTCTTCTAATCTGAAAACACGTGTGGCGTAATCAACGTTATTGACGTCATAACTTGAACTTTGTCGTGTGTTAAAATCCGTGACTTTAATCGAAATGTTACCAGTGATAGAGCAAGTGAAGATTTGTTAAATTCTGTTTAATTCATAAAATATGGTAAAAACATATATTTTCGGCGATTTTTTATTAAAATCTACTTTTAATTTGTGATCTACTTTAAGTTTGGCTCCATATATCTATTTTAAGGACCTATATATCCAGTCCATTAGGTCTATTCAAATACCTGTCACAGGGCTGGATGAGAGTCAGGACTGACTCGGACCAAACACACACCTACTTTTAGAAGCTGTAAGTTTGTTTAACAAACCGGTAGAAGGCAACGGATTATTTTCGAAACAACGCCCAGGGGCGTCGTGAGCGGTATGGCAGGTAGGTCACTTGCCATACCAATAATTTACCAAAAAATGGTTAGTCAAATCATGAAAATACAACTATTATTTACTTGGTAGCCATTTAACCTATCAGACCAAATACAGCAAGTAATTTTTTACGATGTGAAAATTAATCTGTTGAATATTTTGAAAGAACATATTATTTTTCTCATCAAGAATGCATGACGTTTGCTTCTTAGAGGATCAGTGAAGAAACACCGAAATCCCTTTCTTTGGCAGGAAGAAATTCCCTGCCAGACCTCCCCAGACATGGTCCTACCCATCTCTAGTAGCTGGAGACGCCATTGAAGGTTCTATAACAAAGTTACGAAACATTGTTGAAGTGGTTCCGGGACAAAATCTTTGACATTTTGGTAATAAAATTAACAGAATCTGACGCGGAAACATTGTTTCGCGACTTTTACCTGTATAAACAATACATGATGGCAGTCCCGCCACGCCCTCAGCCGAATCTTATACAACTTGAAGAACGGGTGCTCTATGTCTGGGTACCGTAGGACACCTATGTCCATGACAGTCTGTTCATCGTGGGGAATTGCCGACAAAGAAACTTTCGAATGAATCAATTCGCGCAACTGTTTGACCGACCATTCTCCCCAAAGATACAATGTCGATCTCTGTCTCTTCCAAAATATCTGAATCCTGGATTAATCTGACAAACCACGAGTGTACTTCAAGGACGATGGCATTGTCCTGACTTCCGTCGACTTTGAAAGTATTGGTACCCTTTTTTCTTATTTCGTCCGAGCGTTGATGCTAGTACCGTCCATGGGTTCCAGGACTGTATTCTGCATCATACATCGCACCAGGCTGTCCCAACTGCGGTTATCCAACTAATTTATCAACCATGACGTGTGGCCAATTATCACCTTCAATCTTTCATCGACGAGTTTGAATGAGTCCTTATTGAGCTTGCCGAACGATAAGGCCAAGTCGCATTTAAACGGTACTTTGATGCCTATTTGAAGGCGTATTACTCCCATTTCTAAAAGAAACGAGAATTACTTTTACATAAATAATAAAGGGGTCCTTTTCTAGCTATGCCCCGCCTATTTCTAGCACTGCCCCACCTATTTCCAGCTATGCCCTGCTTATTTCTAGCTATGCGCGACCTATTTCTAGCTATATGCAACCTATTTCTAGCTATGCGCCACCTATTCCTGGCTATGCCCCACCTATTTCTAGCTATACGCCACCTATTTCTAGCTATATGCGCCGCCTATTTCTAACTATGCGCCGCCTATTTCTAACTATGCGCTGCCTATTTCTTGCTATGCACCACCTATTTCTAGCTATGCGCCGCCTATTTCTAACTATGCGCCGCCTATTTCTTGCTATGCACCACCTATTTCTAGCTATACGCCACCTATTTCTAGCTATGCGCCGCCTATTTCTAACTATGCGCCGCCTATTTCTAACTATGCGCTGCCTATTTCCTTGCTATGCACCACCTATTTATAGCTATGCCCCACCTATTTATAGCTATGCCCCACCTATTTCTAGCTATATGCCGCCTATTTCTAACTATGCACCGCCTATTTCTAACCATGCGCCGCCTATTTCTTGCTATGCGCCGCCTATTTCTAGCTATGTGCTGCCTATTTCTTGCTATACGCCGCCTATTTCTAGCTATGCGCCGCCTATTTCTAACTATGCACCGCCTATTTCTTGCCATGCGCCACCTATTTCTAGCTATGCGCCGCCTATTTCTAGCTATGTGCCGCCTATTTCTTGCTATGCGCCACCTATTTCTAGCTGTGCCCCACCTTTTCTAGCTATGCAGCGCCTATTTCTAGCTATTCCCCGCCTACTTCTAGCTATGCCCCAGTCATTTCTAGCTATGCCCCACCCATTTCTAGCTATGCGCCGCCCACTTTGTATGCGCGTTTGAATCTATTTTATCACTGAACCGTGAACTGCAAGAATTTAAATTTCAAGGTAACTATACTGGTAAGTTTTTGAATAATGGGTTGCGGAACACTTTGAATTCTTTAGGGGGCGGGATGGGTTGTGGTGGGATGCCGGGTTGGTGGGTTGGAGTGGGGCGGGTGTGTGAGTACGGACATGGGTAAGGGGCGTGGCCACCATGGGGCCTAATGCATTTATCACAATTATTGGTGAGTGGACATCTTGCCCATCCCACGCCACCCCCAATCCCACACCCCCACCCCACCCACTCAAGTTCCGCCAACCATATGTTGAATAATTTGAAACTAATTGGACAGGGAGATGTTGCTGTCTATAGAGGTCTTTCAGTCACGTGACCACATCGCCTAAGGCCATTGTTACACGTCATCTTGCTGCCGGTCAAACACATTATGAATGCCAATGACGTTTCCTAGTAATAATGTGTGTATGATTACTGTATTCTGCGGCTGTAGTAGTAGAAATAGCCTACAGCTGCGATCAGTCCTTCTTCGCTTTAGCCCACTGTGTCATGCTCTCAGCCGAATTCATTAGCTACCTCAGGTCCATTCCTGACTTGAGTGTACCGAGTCCTGCTTTCTTGAGGTCACCTCGTAGAGCGCGTAGGTGTATGCAATGCCGTCCTCTCCTGGTGTTGTATTTGCTGGCTCCGAGTATGGCGACTTCCAAGGTTCTCTGTGCTGGCGTCTCTTCTGGTATCCGTAGCACATGGCCAAACATGGACCATCTTTGCTGGGCGACTTTTACAGACAGCAGCGACGTATTACACATCTTGTATAGTGCATCATTGGAAATTATGCTGTCTGGCCATCGATGTCCAGTGAGGGTGCGTAGGTATTTGCGGTGGGAGGCACCACGTTTGTCTAGAGCTGCATTTAGAGCTGCCCACATGTTACAGTTATACAGGATCAAGGATACGCAGGTTGCATTGTATACACGTAGTCTTTTGTCAAGGAAATCTCGGCTTGGTGTCGGCAAGCAGTAGTCTCACTAGTCGTAGTTCATCTTCATTGCTACAGGCCTGGCGTAGTACATCTAGGATCTATGAGCGTTTAATTGTGTCGAAGGCTCGTGACATGTCAATGCCCATTTTGTTGATGTCCCAGTGTTTGGATATGACTACTAACACAATCATCTGTTGAGCCCATACAATGTCTGCACAGCTGCGTCCACTTTGACATGATTCGTGGAAGTCATCGCTCTTATCTAGGATGCTGAATAGAGTAACATTGGATAGGGCTTTCCGTATGCTGTTGAGGAACACTTGAATGGGACCTCGAAATTAGGGGCTCGATATAGTCCAATTGACCTTTCCAGTTTCAGCTATGCCCCGCCCATCTCTAGCTAAGTTTCACCCACGCGCCACCCGGGCTAGGATCGATCGTTCCTTGAATACGCCTTTCGCACATTGACGTCATTACACAGGGATTCTCCTACATTCACGCTCAGACCAAAAACTGCTGGGTTGTATCGCCGCATATAAGACGCTGTCGCGCATTAAAGGAGAACTAACTTCATGCCATACTAGTTATTCAAGTGACCTAACATGTGCCTCGTAAACAATACATAGAATATTAAGCTTGTTATCATGCCGCTAAAGAAAGATATTCACGCTTGAATAGCTAAATGTTGATACATTCCTACAGCCTATGATGGCGGTCATGTTTTACTTTTCAACCAATCAGAAAAAAACAAGCGTATCTGCCTCGGTCTATGCCATCAGTCATGGCGGTGCCACGCATAGTTTGATAATGTGATGTAAAGGCAACCATACAGGTAAGCTGATGAATATTTTGAAACAAAGTTGACTGGAAGTTGTTGCTGCCATAGGCGATTATTGTTCAACATATACGCGATATTGCAAAGCAGATAATTGTGATATAGATAAGGAAATGTGATATGATATGAATGATATGGAATCTATAAACCATTGGGTATCAGTACAATACAACATTTGAGATGAGATTAGCAACGCTTTAAGTTGCTATTGCAGTCAAATGCACCGCAACTCACACCGTTCCTATGATAAACTAAAATCACTATATTATTTCAGTCATACATCATTGGAAAGCGCATTCAATTACCTAAACATTAATCAATTATTTTTTTTATTTTTGTAAATCTTTCACTGGGTTATTTGCATATATTTAGATTCATTAAATCAAGTAAAGACTAGGGGCTATTTAAAATTACAATGAACTGTATTAAATCTTAGAAAACTGTAACAACGGATAGAGACGTATAGGAAATTGGCTTAGCTTTCCAATGTTGTATGACTTCAGTAATGTTAGGAAATTAGTTCTTCATATAAACTGTTTAAAATGCGTTCTATCTGATTCCAATAGTAAAGTAATGTTGTTTGCACGTCGGCTATCACGGTTACCGGCCGGAAGTGGTATGAATGACGCATCCCGGGAAGGTATTTTCCCAAAATACGCTAATATGGGAAAGGTCTATATTGCCTGACTATCAATTCTCAGAAAAATATACAGATAAGCTGTTGAATATTTTGAAAACTAATTTAACTGGCCGCTGTTGCTGCCATATGTTGAATATTTTGAAACTCATTACATTGGGGGCTTTTGCTGCCTATTGCAGCAACAACGTCCAGTTAAATTAGATTCAAATTACTCAACAACATGTTTATTAAATAGCAAAGCCATACAATTCCTACAACAACGTTTAGTCCGTCATCAATTAAGCGTTGGTGGCAATGATAGTATTTTATTTGGGTGTATCTGTCTGTTTGTCCATTTGTCTATAACTGTTGCTGGACAACTACTAATCCTAGTTGACTCAAATTTTAGCGCAGGAACGAAAAGGAAATCTGATTAGCGAAAAACTTGTAGATCGAGAGTTTGAAGGCTATGCTTGCTTTTGTTTAAATAGCTTCAAATAATGGCGGAATCCGGTTTATCCGGCAATCACATGACCTCATAATCACTAACTACGTGGCGTCTAGGGTGACGTCATAATCAATTACGTCATGAATTATTCGATTTAGTCTGTCTTAAACGCTTAATAGTTCGGCAGGTGGTACGGCGTATATGGCTTTACTATCTAATAAGCGTGCGGTTGAATATTTGTAAACTAATTTGACTGGGGGCCGTTGATGCCATAGGCAGCAACAACACCCAGTCAAATTAGTTCAGAAATATTCAACGGCTTACATGCATAGTTTTCTAGAAACTGAGATTCAGGGAGTTCAGGGATCGATCCCAACACGGGCAAAGCGTGGCTCTAGCTTGGCTAGAGATAGGCGGAGCATAGCTAAAACTGGATTCCTCCATTGGGTACTGAGAGTACTGTTGCTACTTTTATTGTGTACCCGTGTGTTAGCACGTCTTAGGAATGAATTCATTTATTTATCTATCCGCCATCTATTCTGCAATCCATATAACTATTGATTGATTGTTTGTTTGTTCGTTCGTTCATTCGTTCGTTCCCTCGTTCGTCCGCTCGTTCGCTCGTTCGTTCGTTCATTCGCTCGCTCGCTCGCTTGCTAGTTTCCTCACTCTCTCCCACCGACACACACCTGCCCGGCGCTCGCCCACCCGCCCGCCCGCTCGCCCGCCCGCTCGCCCTCCGCACGCGCAAATGCGCACTGGCTCACGCACGCACGCACGCACGCACGCACTCACACACGCCAAACTAGAGAAGACCGAGTTACACACCAACTTGTCTGTGGAAATTAATTTATAGGTAGGCCTACTTGATCAGAGTGAACACATGTGTCGAACTATTGTGTTTGTTCATCTTCCAGAAGCGGCTTTAAAGAGAGACATCTTGACTAGTTATGCTCTATTTATGAACAAACACTCACAGAATATACCTATGCTTTCTTTCATATACATGTCTGCTCTCTGCGCAAGAGATATTAAACCAGATGACCCGGAAACAAAGCTGTTTGTCAACAGGCATATGTTGACTATGCTCGCCCTTTTTTATTCCGAATTCTACATATTTCTATTGAGGTCACGTAGTACAGGAGAAATATTTGACTGATATATGTCAAGAGCGACTTTCAAGCAAATTATGTTAAAATACTCAGACTAAATTTGGTCAAGAAAATCAAAAATATTTGCTTATTGAATGCCCATTTATAGAGAAGTTATCACTGAAATGACTGGCTCGATAACCTAACCAGTCATTACTGCGGTACATTCTCAAAAATAGTCTTTTCTTGGCATGCAAATGGACATTCCTCGAGACCACTACTGAGGCCGGTTTTGACAGTCTTAGACACGTAGACCTAGCGTTGATCTTGGCTAACAACAAACTATTTCTGAAACAATGACGATGAAATTATATTTCGAATCATTGTTTCTGAGACATTTTAGCATACGCCAAGAATGTTTGGTAACCTTTGTCCTAAAGTTCGTTCAAATTGAACGCGTATGCCCTCTTGCTCAAAGCACTGAAGATGCTATTATTATCAACACCCCCCCCCCCACCCCTCCACTCTCCGCCCCATTAAATCGAATAACCCGTTAGGCACAATTGCCAAGATCCAGGCTAAAGGAAACCGACTTCTGTATATTTACAATGATAGCTTTCTGTTGCCTGTAAATGGACATATCTCAAGAGCACTACAGGGACCGTGTTGCCAGACTTCACCCAATAAGAGGGCTAATGGTCAAGGAAACGCATTTTTGTCGTAGCTAGTGTCCATTTGATGTCCAAGAGAAAACTATCTTTAAAATCTTACCACTGGAATGGCTGGCTCTGTTTCCGAGCCAGTCATTCCAGTGTTACATTTTCACAAATAGTCTTCTTCAACGAAATCACAGATTCAATGCAAATCAAGATGCAATTCACAATCTCAGCGGTAACAGAAAGATACAGATTGATCGACTGTCTATTTGACAGACAAATTACTTTTCAAGAACGATCATAAAGTCTTGGTTGTGGCTAACAAAAATGGTGCCAAATCCAACCATGTCGATGTCAAGCACCGAACCCACCAAGCACGAGGCGGCCACCATGCGCATGTGTTCTACATCATATCGCATGAGAGGGGCATTGTTGTAGAAATCCACCTATCCAGTTAGACCAGGAAACAAAAGAATCAAATGTTGAATATGCCCGAAATGCTGTTACTCAAAGATTCATCACACTGACGGAGTCATATGAACATATTAGGAGCTGAATTCCCGTGTTCCCTATTTCTGACAGAGATTTTTTAGATTAAGGGCTATATGTCAGTTTTTTTTATATATGATGCCAAAAATAGCATATAAATGCCAAATGGTTGTATGGAACCCTGCAATATTAGTGAAGTATGTGAGTCAGCTTGATTTTAGCGGTAAACATATGCTTGATTTTATATTATTAAATAATTAATAATTTTTGTTACAGGAATGTAACGCATCACATGAATGATAAAGCATCCATCAATGGCTATGTCCAGTCAGTCAGTGTACGGAATCATTATTCAACCCCTACTCCACAAGCATCCGTATTGTTATCAAAATGCGATGCTTGTCTGGCCTATGAACAGGGCAATGCACGTTTCCATCTCTGCTAGAATAACACGCCGTTCGTTGTACTCTATGCTACGGTAGCAATCCCATCACAACATAAGGCTATTTCCAACCATATAGCCAATAATATCTTAAATTGACCTACGAACACTATACTATAATTATTCGCGGGGAAATGTGTTTTAAACAAAATTAGCTACCTTTTGCACGATTTCACCCTCTCTCCGCGTGTCTAGCTCCTCTTTGTCCTCTGTCCTAATAAAAACGCCGTTTCCGAGTCATTTAATTTTACACACATTGCTAGCTTACAAATTGATTCTTGATCTTGGTCACAATATCCCTGTTATAATGAAATATTTTAATAATGTTTCCTTGGCCTATTGGAACATAGATGGCGCTTTTAAACGTGTTGCTGGTCAGCGGGTCTACAAATTGTCTGATGTTGATCTTTGCGCGTCACTTTCTAGAATGGACATCATTTGCTTGACCGAAACACACTGTAGTAAGGCTGATTCACTGTCACTATCTGGCTATTATACATTCCCAGCTAACACCCGCCCTAGATCTCGCAATGCAACTAAGAACTATGGAGGCATGTCAATCTGTATTAAGTACAATCTGCGTAGCGGAATTAAACAGTTGCCATTTACATCTACCAAAATTACTTGGTTAAAGTTGTGTAAACACTTCTTCCATAAAGATGAAGATGTCTACATTGCGGCGGTGTACGTCAGACCGGCGTCCCCATCTACCAGTGATGCCATCTTTGATACCTTTGAGAATGACTTGGCTAGATATTCAAAATTAGGCATCTGTTTGGTTTGCGGCGATTTTAATGCCAGCACAGAGCTAGAAGCTGACTACTGTTTTGATGCTGGCGTCCCTCTAGCATGTGAGCTATTGACAGACTTGAATAACCCAAGAGATGTTCCTACTCTCAGAAACAATCTTGACCTCGCCCCAGTAGATAGTCACGGAAAGAAACTCCTTCAGCTTTGCAGATCCGCTGGCCTACGGATCCTTAATGTTAGGACTGTGGGCGACTACCTGAGTCAATGTATACATGTTATGGTCAAAGGGGCAAGCCCAGCGCAATTGACTACATGCTGACTTCTCCAGCATTCATGGGGCATATAAAATATTTTCATGTGCACCAACTTAACACATATTCTATTCACTGCATGTTATCCTGTATCATTTCAACTGGCATTTTTAAGCCTGCGGACGAGGTTTCATCCACTACATTTATTCCTGCGTTCAGGTGGTCACCTGGCGATGACATCAAATTTGCATATGCGTTAGAAAACTCGACGACCAAATCTCATATCCAAAAACTTGCTAGTATTGACCTGGCCCAGGATACTACCAGTGACTTGGCCGTCAACTCTCTTACGGAATTATATATTACCACTGCGAAACTCGCCGGAGTTAAACGTAAGTCATTGGCTAGGCTAACTGCTAAACCAAACAAGAACAAAACCAATAAATGGTTCGGACCAGACTGTATTGAGCTGAAGAAGAAGCTCAAATTGATTAGCAGCAAACTCCGCGTTAATCCATTCTGTCCACAACTTCTTCAAGAACTCTGATCAACTCATTTTAGATACAAGAATCTTATAAATCGAAGAAAATTCAATTTCAGCAAGGTATTTTGAATCAGCTTGAAACATTGCATGATCGTAACCCTCAATCTTTCTGGAAATTGTTTAATAGGCTTAAAGGATCGGAAACTGTTGCTCAAAATCATGTCTCAATGACAGAATGGGCCTCACATTTCATCCAACTTACCAACAACAACATGTTAATAAATAGTGAATTCGACAGTTTTATGGATGACTACCTTGCATCTAATAAGAACACAATTTTTAATGAACTAAACAAATCAATTACTGTAAATGAAGTCATTGCGTCAATCTCAAAGCTGAAAAATGGCAAGTCCTCAGGCTTGAATGAAATGCTAAAAGTCGGACAGCACCAACTGACTCCTATTATATGTAGGATTTCTAACAATATTCTTATTAATGGTGCTTTCCCTGAGGCCTGGCGTTGCAACTTTTAACGCCATTACACAAAAAGGGAGATAAACACGTTGCTGGTAGCTATCGAGGTATTGCAGTCGGCAGCAATTTATGCAAACTGTTCTGCAGGATTTTATACAGTAGACTCTACCATTTTTCCACTGCGCAAAAATTGCTACCAGACCCACAAATTGGATTTAAAAAGAACAGCCGCGCCGCTGATCATATTTATGCTTTAAAGACCTTGATTGAAAGGTATGCCAAATCATCTAAACAATATTTATTTTGCTGTTTCGTGGATTTTAAATCTGCATTTGACTCTGTCTCCAGGGGCCGAGTGCATAAAACGGACGTAAGGCTACACCGAGCGTTTCTCGGGCTTAAATGTCATGAGCGCACGAAAGCCGAGTGCATAAAACGAGCGTATAGTAAATTTCGTCGCACTGACGACCTGAAAGCTACGCCGCGCAGATAGCAGACGTGACAGCGGCGTAGAGTATATTCAAGGTTTCTCATACGCGTCCCAACTAAGGGACCCCCAAAAGTATTTATTCTTTTGAAAATATTGGAATTAATTTGATTGGAAACTGTTGCAGCAACAGTTTCCAATCAAATTACTTTCAAAGTTTTTGAATTTTGAGTTAAATACCAATAACTTTTATGTTTTTTGTGCTCCATAGTCCCATAAATTCTAGCATGGGAGTCCCAGATATCACACTGGAACCCACAGATTTTAGTGTATAAGGTCCCTGGGACCCCAACAATTTAGATGACATGAGGAACCCTGAGTATATTATTCATTTAACAGCCGAATTATGGGCGGTGTAGTACATTGGTTTGACGATCTACAATACCGTAGAGCTTTTAGGAAGGAAAGACTGTTTCGTGATCGGAGCAATCCGTTAGACATATATGATGATACGGAGCTATATGACAGATTTCGGTTTCCAAGGACTAAGCTGATGGAGCTAATTGATGAGCTCAGGGATGATTTGCAGAGACCAACACGCAGACAAATGGCAGTTTCTGTAGAAATCCAGACTCTCGTCGCCTTGCGGTTCTTGGCAAGCGGATGTTTTCAAAATGCAGTTGGTGATATGGTGCATATTAATCGGACAACTGCTTGTAGGATTATTCGTAGGGTAGTGCTCGCATTAAAGAGACGGTTGCGTATGTACGGTTCCCAACGGAGCAGCGTAAGTTGGACCTTATAAAACAGGGGTTTCACCAAATGGCACGATTTCCGAATGTCATTGCGTGTGTTGATGGGACCCATATTCCAATCCAAGCACCGACGACTAATGAATGGCAGTATGTTAACAGAAAGGGAATACATTCTATAAATGTTCAACTCATGTGCGACCATGAACTCAATATCATTAATTGTGTGGTGCGTTGGCCTGGATCGACACATGATTCCCGAATGCTAAATGAAAGTGAAATTTACAGATATTTGCAGGAATTCCCTCATATTGGCTATGTGCTGGGGGACAGTGGATACGGGTTAATGCAATGGCTAATGGTACCGGTGATGAATCCTGTCCTTGAAGCAGATCATAACTATAATCGAGCTCATATGTCAACCAGAAATACAATCTAAAGATGTAATGGCGTGCTTAAACGTAGGTTTGCCTGTCTCAACAAGATAAGAATGACGCCAGAACGTGCATGTGACGTAATACAGGCTGTTATTGTATTATACAATATGTGCATTAATGCGGTCGGGATACAGCCAGAGGAAGACATAGTTGACAAAAATCAAAATGTAAATGAAGTTAACCATCATGTTGATCTTCCCGGACGTGTGGCGCGAAGACAACTAATCCAAACTGTCTTTAACTAATACGCATGATGAAATGATTTAGCTATGTCAATATAATGGCCATAAGGAGCAATCCTTTAGACATCATGATATGTACATCAATAAATGCAACACGCAACTTGAAAATGTTCTTATTGTACTAACATTTTAATATTTTCTATATATTTTGCAGGCCACGGAGATGATATGTTGTCATATTTTATCACTGGAATTGCGTTGTAAAATCATTTCCTAGTTGCTGTTGCTGTTGCTGCTGCTGCGATTGCTGCTGTTGCAACAGATATTGTTGCTGTTGCTGCTGTTGTTGTTGTTGCAGCTGCTGAAGCTGTTGTTGCAAAAGTTGCTGTTGTTGGAGCATTTCGATTTCCATGTCAAGTTTTGTAATTTCCTTTGATATTTTGGTTTTCTCTAATTCGAGCTTCTCTGTTTCAACACGTGTCTTCTTAATTTCCATCTGCAGAAGCTCGCGGTGAAGCTCTTCGCGTGATAGTCCTGTAGAAGACATCTTTTCTCGTTTCCCTAACGGGACTGCTTGTGAGCGACTTGTTGTCTCACTTGAACCTGTGGATACATATGATAGATGAATTTATTAAAAATGATACATGAATTTATGATACAAGAGCTTGTAAGTTCTTATAATGTATACAGCAAAATATCTTAGTGCATTATGATTATATAAACAATCGAGCAATATAGCAGCAGCTGCTGCTGCTGCTGCTCGGTTTGCTGTTGTTGCTGCTGTGACAGCTAGTTATGCCATTGCTTCTGCATTTTACTCTTTCTAATATTTATAATATCTCGACTGCCATTGATGTTGAAAATTCTACTGCTGCTAATTGCCTATTACATCGGCATAAGTGGCAAAGTCATCCGAGATTAGCGGAGCAGAATAATCACCATTTTATATAATACAATTATCCGCACGCATTTTAGTAATATCTACTGATGGATCATCAGTGTGCCATCGTGCCATCGACTGAGATATTCTACGTGTGTTATGTGGTTACCTACATTGTGTGTGGTGACCTACATTGTATGTGGTTATCTACATTGTATGTTGGGTGAGTCACGTGTCTGTTGCAGCTCGATAACCTCGTCATCCTCGCCATCAGACTCAGGCAATGTCTCTGCAATGGGTGTCGCTGAGGATGGACGTGTGTCTGTGGATGTGCTTGCAGCATTGGTTGTTGCAGACTCTCCTCACAAGACTATGCCATCTAACGTCGGAGAGGCCTCACCGATGATATCAAGGACAAGGTCCGTGTATGGACCTTCTGGTGGTTTCGGTCCACCTCCAGTCTTCGGATGCTTTCGACTGGAATAGTCCCTTTTAGCACGGGTCAATAAGTCCTTATATTTATGCTTGATTTCATCAACTGTCCGCTGTTGAGAACCAATGGCATTTATTCCCTCGCAGATTTCATCCCATCTTTCCTTCTTCCTTCTTGCCGACACGACATTGCTCAGCTTTGAATTTAGAATTTCGCTGCCTTCTTTATACATAGTTAGTAGTTTTAAAATTTCACCGTGCTCAAAATTTCTTTTCCGCGACACGCTTGATATATAGCGTATGCTATAGCGCTTGAAATGTGCCGTGAATTCTCGTGAAAACGAAAGTAGGCCAGCGTTGCGCCAGACGTAAATAAGTCCGCTGCCCGCCAGTTTTATGCACTCCGAGTAAAATTAAGCCTAGCCACGGACGTAATTGCGCGGACGTTTGTCAACTACGCCCGGCGTTCATGCGCCGGCTTTATGCACTCGGTCCCAGGGGCCAAGTGACAGAAGCGAGCGTACAGACGCCGGTCGTAGTTGACGAAGGTCCGCGCAACTAAGCTCGTCGTCAGGCGTAATTGTACTCGAATTGCCAGCCTGGCTATCTCGGGCGTGAATTCCATGAGCGCAGTAAAGGCAAGTGATCCAAACAGACGTAGATTAAAAATTGTCGCGCGAACGACCAAAAAGCTACGCAGCTTGAACAGCAGTCGTAGTGCATTAATCTACTTTGCCAGCTGAACCTCGCTCACATTTTCTATGTCGAGATATATTTTCCGTATACTATGACCTGTGAAATGTGCTGTCAATGTCCGTGAAATCGAGTCTAGATCAGCATTATTCCATGTGTAGCTACGTCTGTTTGACGCCCGTGTTTGGAACTCCGCGTAAATCTAGGCCTCGCCACGGGCTTTGTTGCACGGACGTTGGTCACTCGGTCAGAGAAACGGTCGTTGGCCTAGTCTCGTTTTCCCTGGAATTCACCTCATAGCTCGCGTGTTATAGGCAAGATATAGGCCTACAACAAGCATGTCGCGAAAGAGAAATTTTCAACACGGTGAAATATTAAAACTGTTATCGTCCTATAAGGAGAATTGCGAGCTGCTAAATTCCAAATTCAGCAGTTCGGTGACCGCAAGGCGAAAGAAGGAGAAATGGGAGGAAATATGCTTGTCTATAAATGCCATTGGGTCGCAGCAGCGGACGGTGGAAGAGTTAACGCAAAAATATAAAGATCTGCTAACCCGTGCCAAGAAAGATTACTCGAATCGTAAATGTCCTAAGACCGGAGGTGGGCCCAAACCACCAGAAGGCGCCTACACGGATCTTGTCCTGGATATAATCGGTGAGTCCTCTCCAACCCTAGATGGCATCGTTTCCGGAGGGGAGTCTGGAGTAGTCGATGTTGGCACAGACGTAGATCTCTCAGCAGAGCCATCAACATCCGCATCCACGGTTGCTGCCACTAGTGTTGATGGGGATGAGGAAAATTTGATTGAGGGGACGAACCCGTCCCCTGACCATCCCAACATACAATGTAAGTTACACGTGAAATGTCTCTGTATTTCAATCACGAGTACACCGTCGACTTTCTACCACCTCCATCACAATTTGTTGTCCTTCAAATCCTTGATCATATAATAACGACTACAGTCTTGCGGATTTGCAGTTTGTAAACATACGGATAACTTATATGTAACACATTTGATCACATTCCAGAAATGATTCTTAGTACAAATCTAGACAATGAGAAGATGGGACAAATGGGAAAACAACCGGTTGGAATAACCCTTTAGTCTATGGTGATTAGGCAAAATGGTGCTTATTTTTATCCGTCACAGTCGGATGCTTTCACAACTCATAGGCTTACAGATGTAATAGTAGCAGCAGTATCAAATATATAATCCTAAAGCAGAAATAGATTGTACTCTTTGCGTTCCACGCCCACATGCACACACAAACCTGCATTTAGGCTATATCATACATTTTTGTGTTATATTTCTATTCCTCAATCCCAGGCCCTACTCCAGTAAGTCGGTCACAGTCAGTCCCGTTAGCATCATCAAAAAAAGAGAACGGTAACAGAGCCAACTCGTGAAGAGTTACATCGCGAGCTTCTTCACATTGAAATTAAAAAAGCTCGTCTAGAAACCGAGAAGATTGAATTAGAAAAAACGAAATTATCCAAGGAGATCACGAAATTTGACATCGAGATTCAGCTTCTCCAACAGCAACAGCAATTTCAACAACAGCTTCAGCAACTGCAGCAGCAACAACAACAACAACAACAACAACAACAACAACATCAACAACAACAACACGTGTTGCAGCAGCAGTCACAGCAACAGCAGCAGCAACGTGGGAGTGATGATGCAGATACTGACTTATACACAACAGTATTAGCACTTTTAGGATGAAGTTTGTAATGTAAACCGTTTACTGTCGAAATGACTGACTCGAGAACTGTGTAAGGTCATGGACAAATTTTAACCCCTCATCTGTCAAATTAACTTTAACCATACCCATTTCCATTGACAGGCAATCGACGACTAGTTTTGAAAATGTATTTGTGGAATTTAAAATTAAAATGGCAAGAATGAAAACATTTTTATCAATATTAGAAAATTTGAGTTAGCCGGCCAGTCACTCCAGTGCTAAATTTTCAAATATGTATAAAAAATGTTTAATTTGTTGACATTGTTGTTTTAAATTAGCACGAAATACTAGGCCTATATCAAATTAAATGACTTTATCATTAAAGGGGCAATTGGTGCAAATAGCCCTTCAATGCGATGTTGTCACGCGAAGGGTTAAAGTAATCTCGGTGTCCGCCATATAGGACAATAGAATAACATATAAATTGTTTTATTTTCTCGAATAAAATTGCTCAACTGAATAAATTATTTATAGAAATGTAATGATAATACAATAAAGAATATTGAATTTGCGTGATGTTTTTTATGAAAATGCTCCTTACGTAAAAGCAAATGGCATATCATCATATAATGCACGTATATTGATGGCTTGCAACCCACCTCAACCACACACCCTTCACGTCTATATCACCTCTTGACCAATTACCTCAATCCCAGTGAGTGGTCGGGCGGACTCAAAGCTAAAGGACGTCTATCCATTGACTAATCTACTGACCAAATTTGGTTGAATTTCCCGAAATAGTTAAAGACAAATTTACGGTTCTTTAGCGTGGTTCGAACCCACAGACGACGAGTGCGCCTTGCACGAACGTCGATAGACGTATCACTCGAGCAACTTGAGTTGGTCGTGTGATAAGTCTAACAACTTTCGTGATAGGCGCCCTCGCCGTCTGTGGGTTCGAACCACGCTAAAACGAAATAGTGTAGATGGGATACTGTGCAGGACAGACGGGTGAAGGCGATTACAATATCCCCGACGTGTTTCACAACGTGGTGATAATTATTACATAATGTGTCTTAGCTAAATACAGTTTCAATTAGTTGTCGTCGTGCCACGCGTCCTGGAACATCAATTTGCTGATTAACGGCATTCACAGTTTCATCTTGATCAACTGTGTTTTCCTCTGGCTGTATCCCAACCGCATTAATGCACATGTTGTACAATACAATCGTAGCTTGGATTACGTCACACGCCCGTTCTGGCTTCATCCTTATTTTATTAAGACATGCAAATCTCCGCTTAAGCACTCCATTGCATCTCTCGGTTGCATTTCTGGTTGACATATGGGCTTTGTTGTAGCTATTCTCTGCCTCGAGAACAGGATTTATAACTGGTACCATCAGCCACTGCATTAATCCATAGCCACTGTCTCCCAGTACATAGCCAATATGGGGAAGCTGCTGTAAATGTCTGTATATCTCACTCTCATTCAGTATTTGTGAGTCATATGTTGATCCAGGCCAACGGACGACACAATTAACTATTTTGAGTTCATGATCACACATGAGTTGACCATTGATAGAATGTGTACCCTTTCTGTTGACATACTGCCATTCATTTGCCGTTGGAGCTTGGATTGGAATGCGAGTGCCATCAACACATGCGATGACATTTGGGAATCCTGCTATTGCGTGAAATCCTTGTTTGATAAGGTCCAACTTTTGCTGTTCCGTCGGAAACCGAACATACTGCCGCAACCGTCTCTTAAGGGCTAACACAACTCTACGGATAATCTTACAAGCAGTTGTTCGGTTAATTTGCGCCATATCACCAACTGCATTCTGAAAACATCCACTTGCTAGGAATCGTAGGGTGACGAGAGTCTGTATCTCTACAGAAACTGCCATCTGTCTGCGCGTCGGCCTTTCCAAATCACCTCTCAAATCATCAATTAAGGCCAGCAGCCTATGTCTTGGAAAACGAAACCGATCATAGAGCTCAACATCATCATAAATGTCCAAAGGATTGATTCGATCACGAAGCAGTCTTTCCCTTCTTAGAGCTCGACGATATTGTAGGTCGTCAAACCAATGTACTAAACCGCCCATAGTTCGACTGCTATTGAATAATAATGTACTACGCCACTGACACGCCTGCTGTTAACGCGCCTCAACTTATCGGCCGTTCGTTCGACGAAATTGATTCTCCGATCGTTTTCAGCACTCCGCGTTTGTGTGCGACTGGAATTTGCGCCCGAGATAAGCCGGTCGTAGCCTTACGCTCGCTTCTGTCACTTGGCCCCATTACCGCTGAATAGCGAGAAATAAGCGTCCGAGTAAATGTCGTCGCTAAACGAAGGACGTATTGGCGATGTTGTAACCTCTTCTCCATTTATATAACGAGTAGCGTAGGTAGTGTTATTGTTATCAAACGGATTTATGGCTGGAAGTAGCGACGAGATTTGCGTCCCATGCTGTACCGACGGTGTAGGCCTATTCGTACAAATGACAAGAAGAAGAAGAAGAAGAAGAAGTAGAAGAAGAAGAAGAAGGAGGAGGAGGAGGAGGAGGAGGAGGACGAGAAGGAGCTGGAGGAGGACTGCATGAATTAACACGCATACGCAAGTGTTGATTAGTCACAAAACCGTATATACGTAATGGGCCTTTCCAACTTTAGCTATGCCCCGCCCATCACTAGCTAAGCTCCGCCCACATCTCGCTCACGTTGGGCTCGATCTGCTTCTGCGTCTGCCATTTAGTAGCACCATCAACAGGTTGATCATTATGCTACTGTAGAGAGTGCACACCAACGGTCAAAACAAATGTACTTTTATTGTGGTTTTGAATTTTCTTTAGAAACAAGGTTCCATGTGTTTACTGTGTGAGAGACTTGAACATATCAAGGCTCTCAGTTTGTACCGTAGTTGCTGGTAAGGCGTTCCACTCCGTGATGATGCGTGGAAGAACGATTTTTTGCGGTACTCGTTTCTACAGGAGGTGACTTGGTATGACTGGTGATGCATATTTCTCGAGAAGCGTTTTGGTGGGATGAGTCGGTTCTCTTTGGTGACGGGTACGTGGTTGCTGGCGATTTTATACATCATTTCAAGGCATGCAGATTTACGCCTGTCTTTGAGCTGTAGCCATTGAAGATGGTTCAGCATATTGCTTACACTCGAGTCTCGATCTGTTGTGAAATCTGCTGAGTACGTATCGAGCGTATCGTATGTTCTGGCGTATGGTCTTTGGACCATATCTAGCCGATGAATTTCATTTTGGTGGTAGGGATCACAAACCGTGCTAGCATGTTCTAAAGTGGGTCGGACTAAAGTGTTGTAGGCATTGGTTTTTATGCTTGTTGATGCTATTTTGAGATTTCCCCTTAGGAAACCGAGTGTCTTGTTGGCTTTGTTGCAGATGTTGCTGAT
Organism: Chaetoderma sp. LZ-2023a; assembly: GCA_034401795.1. Taxonomy (NCBI): domain Eukaryota; kingdom Metazoa; phylum Mollusca; class Caudofoveata; order Chaetodermatida; family Chaetodermatidae; genus Chaetoderma; species Chaetoderma sp. LZ-2023a. The sequence goes on along the minus strand of CM067368.1, from coordinate 66,500,906 downwards.
GTGTTCATTCCACTGTAGATCAGATGTTATAGTGACACCAAGATATTTGGCAGATTTTCCAGCCTCCAGTGGATGATCGTGCAATATGTACTGGTGCCTGAATGGATGGTGTTTTCTATTGATATTTAACACGTTGCATTTGTCAGGATAGGATTTCATCAGCCAGTCTTCTTCCCATTTTGCTAGCTTGTTGGAGCTCTCTTGTATCTGAGTCTGGGGATACTGTCAGGTATACGATTGTGTCATCAGCGAACATTCACCCTTTGGATTTTAGGCCTTCTGGTATGTCATTGATGTAGAAGTGGAAGAGATGTGGTCCTAGTACTGATCCTTGTGGGACTCCAGAATCAACATCAATGTAGCTTGATTTTTCCCCGTCAACAACGACTGACTGCGATCATCCGGAAAGGAAGCTGTGTATCCACCTGTTTGTTTTGCCTCGGATACCATAGGTATCAAGCTTGCGGACTAAGAGGCTGTGGCTAATCGATCCCTTAACTCTGTGACTATCAATTTCCAGAAAACTAAACAGGTAAGTTGTTGAATATTTTGAAACTAATTTGACTGGGTGCTGTGCTGTCTATGGCAGCAGCAGCGCCCAGTTAATATTAATTTCAGAATATTCAACAGAATGTTTATTAAATGGTAGGGACATACTATTCGTACAACGTGTCGGACTATTAAGCGCTAAAGTCGGACTAAATCAAGTCATTCATGCCATAATTAATTATGACGCCATTCTACACGTCACTTAGTTGATTATGACGTCATATGACGTCAGACGATGAATGGATACATTGGTAAGGTCCATTGCACAAAGGGAGACAATGGTGATTACAGCGTGAACGCTCATATTACCAATTTCACGTCTTAGACACACGTACCGTTATTTCAAGATTTAATCTAACCTTAATTATAGCTTTATATAGTTTTGGGAAGTCAGGTTAGTTGCAAAAAATCACGCAGTACATTCAGATAAATTATTTTTAAAATCCATCGCCAAATTCATCATTATATCATTGTGAAATTAGCTCGTGCGATTTACAATGTATGTTTTGCTTACATGGAAAACGTTCACCCCCAATGAAGATCAAAGTGTGCAGCCGAAGCCTTTAGATCTAGCGCCAGAGAAGGTGTCCATGTATATATTAAATGTATTAATAACTGCAAACAAAGGCTCGAAAAAGATAGGAAGCATATATTAGGAATGTGATTGTATTGCTCGCTGTGTATAATCCAGTATTGCTTATCAGTATAGTATGTAAACAACAGTTAACCTGTGCATAACGGACACCTGTTTTTGGGACACAAGGCGGTGGTTACTTAAGGGCGGTTGTAATAACATCTGTCTTAAATAACCACCTGCACGTGGACCCTAAAGCCATTTCATTCGATAACAAATTACGTGTCCGTCTCTTTTATAGATCCATTTTAAATTGCCCTTAAAGTTAGCGGTATAAAATGTTTTTACTGTGCCATATGTATTACGGGTTATTTTCTTTGAATCCGAGTCTAATAGTATTAGTAATATAGGATACAAGCGTTGTTCCGTTATATCTCTATAGACACAGCATACTGCGCATGCACGCGATTTCTCCGGTAGCATAGGGAGCAACAGCACCAGTGTTAAGTAAGTTTCAAAATACTCAACAGCGTTGCAATATGAATATAGTTACATTGGAATTTAGATTCTGGGAATTCTGGTTTCAAAGGACTAAATCGATACTAAGACGAGTAAAAATTGAGCGGCGCTTGATTATAGAAATGGGCGGAGCGTAGCTAGAAATTTACCCTACTTTTTAAAACATGTTTTATTGTATCACGTGTACAAAGGGATTGGGCACAAGTTCTAACAACTTATTTCCGCCCTCTCACTTAATTAATCCCCCTATTCCATGAGGTTCCATTCACCCAACGGATTAGTGTAAACGGTTACACCGATAATTCACAGTTCGGTTCATCATTTTAAAACGTGCACGTGTCTAATAGACTGAGTGTAGCTTTCATGACCATCTCGTTCACATCTGATGACTAACTGACCGTCGCTGGCAACGTCACTCCAGTCAGTTCTTGCGGAGTCACGTGATAGCATTGACTGGTAGACTGCTGGTATACGGTAGCCCTTGTCTCGCCACATACGCGTGTAATTGGTTTATTAATCTGTCATTAAATAACATTTACCCTCGACTGAATAGAATAGTAATTGAAAGTGTCTTTTAGAATCCGTGCAGAATTACGTTATGTGTTTAATTAGGGGATAAGCCACGATTGCTGAAAGTAGCGTGTATGAGATGTGATGCGCTAGCACATGACTGCACCTGCATTAAAGGAAGGGAAAAGGGAAATAACAAATGATGTTTATTGGTAATTTGATACAATATTAAATAAACTACCAACTGTAAAAATGGAAAGGAATCTAGATTGTTTGAGAAAAAGCATTTACTAAATCTAGGAGGGCTTAACTTCGGCGTGTATCAACGGTGTGTCCAGGTATACCGCATCGCCCGACCTGAATATAACGAAAGCGCACCTGAATATAGTTTTGTAAGCGGTATGAATAGTATTCCCTATAGGCGCCGAAGTAGAGCGAATAACTCACTACTGCTAATTTACTATTGATTCTTTTGAAAACGTAACTTTTTCTGGGGGAAGCAACAAGTTTCGGTCAAAATGATTTCAAAATACACTGGTTTCCAATGGATATTTTGAAATTCGTGTGACTGAATGTAGACCCTCGCCTCTGGAAACAACAGCTGTCAGTCAACTTGTTTTAAAACTAGAATGGATTTTACCTGTAGGACGTAGTGGCTAATCAGCTTAACGCGAATATAACTGAGCTTATATGACCGACTATAGCCGGTATTAGTTATTCGCTCTGCATACACGAGAGCGCCCCATAGGTCTAGCTGCGACACTAATTGGTTACGGACAGAGTGGCATAAATGGTATTTAGCTGCTTTTTTCTAATTATTCTGATTTATTTCGGGTTTTTTACTGGGGTCTATAGGTTGATTATTATATAAAGCTTTTATTCAATAGCATATGTTAGTTCTCTGATCCTTTCCTTTAAGTAAACTGTCGATGGCACGTATCCGTTCGATCTTCACAGATGCAAACATGGCAGAACTGAATACAACGGTTCATTATAAAGCTCAAGAAGGTATGTTCTTATTTAACAAAGGTGTGCCAGAATTTCTCCACAAGCAACTTCCTATAGTCTACCATTTGTCAGGATTCATCCTCAATGCCTGTCTGATTATTTATTTCATATCATCACGGAAATATCGGCAACCAGTGTTCACTCTGTTGACCAGTTTAGCTTTATCAGATATGATATGTTGTCTCGCTGGAGCTGCTTATGCGGGAATTCTGTTTCCAATTATGTCAATTACAACACCTGATTCAGGTGTGTTATGCCATCTAGCCATCTTTATTATATTCTATGGTTTGTTAGCAAGTGGGTATAACTTGGTTTTCTTCGCCATTCTTCGCCTGTATCAGTTAGTATTTCCACTCAAAGCGCGAGTTAATGTCACGTGTAGTTTTGTGGCAAGGATGTGCTTATGTATTCACCTCATGACCGCAGCTTACGCCGTACCATTCGCAGTTCTATTCAAACCAATAATCACACCATTGTATAAGAATGGAGGCACCATGACGGTGTGTAGGTTCATAGGTAATAGTTACATCAAAGACCTTACCTGGAACATATTCTCAACAATTATTCCATGCGTGGCCATCTTTCTTCTTCACATATCCAAATACATAGCAATGTCCTGCTCTAAGGCTGTATCTAATGAACAACAGCATCAAAGGAATACCGATGTTCGAGCAGTGTTTATAGTCATTATTCTGTTTTATATCACGTGGTGTGTGCCAAATATGTATTTGCTTTTTCAGCACTTTCTGATAGAGGATTACACACTTTTACGTGACGGACTCCACCTGGTGCTTGTTCAGATAATGTTTAGTAATAGTTCCTTAAATCCAATAGTCTATGTTCTGGCGGTAAAATCTGTACGTGACGATGTTATTAAGATGGTGTGTCTGAAAAACAGGAGGCAAAGAAATTTCAAATAATAAAGAAAGCAACTGAAGTCATACAGGTTTTACTCTCCATGTTCAAGTCTGTCTATCATATTGCATAACTGAAGAATATGGAGCAATATGTGGATTAAATGCACGTCGAATATTGGATGCCTTGATGTAATTGTATCAATACCACAAAAGTAAGAACGCCAATAAAATGACGAATTGTGTTAATTTTCGAGACCGTGTGTTGCCATTATATACTATTAATGTTTAAATGGCGTATTTACAAAACACACACTTGTTCACTTCTAGTCGATCACTCAGTATCCCAAGTTGACACAAGTCTGGTAATAGCTAGTCTACAATTTCCGCATGTCCCAGTGGCATTGCACCTTATAAGATATACTATTCCACAACGGAGGAATCCAGTTTATAGAACAATCATATGCCATCATAATCAACCACGTCACATGTAGGCTGACGTCATGATCACTTATATCCTGAATGGCGTAGATAAGTACACCATCAACACTTACTTGATGACGGATTAAGCGCTGTTGTAAGAATTGTATGTCTTTACTATTTAATAAACATTCTGTTGAACATTTTGAAACTAATTTGACTGGGTGCTGTTACTGCCTATGGCCGTAACTGCGCCCAGTCAAATTAGTTTCAAAATATTCAACAGCTTACCTGAATAGTTTTATGGAAATTAAGATTCAGAGTGTGACGGGGTCGATCGATCCCAACACGGGAAAAGCGTAGGCGGAGCTTAGCTACGGACGGGCGGGACATAACTAAGACTGGAGTTACCCATGTGTACTGGTTAAATGACCAAGCTGCTTGCATGATCCAATACTTTACCTACCTTTTGTGGGATAATAACATGCCTATTAACACACTAACATAAAAAGTCAATGCCTGTACATAGTGGCATCTACATGCACCTAACCAAGCACTGATGTGATAGATGGCTAAAAGAAGCCATAAGATAACAATGAGTAAGTAAATTGTCACAGTCCAAAGATATTAGGAATGTTTTGCAGATTACAATGTTCTGATTCTATGTAAGTTTTGTCCATGTTAGAATAATGCCAAACTAGTTCAGAAAATATGCTGAACATATGTGTGGTTGTAAATAAACAATTATATAGTATGCCTACAGTTTGCTCATTATAATGCTTGTGTAACGTACGTTAATTCTGCCATTCAAATAACTAATTGTTTCAGTAACACATCAAGTAGATACTGTTTTGCAATTCATGAATCCATTTCCTCAGACAATCATATGATGTCATAATCAACTAAGTGACGTTGTCATCATGACGTCATGAATGACTCGATTTAGTTCCGTCTTAAATGCTTAATAGTCCGACCCGTTATACGAATTATATGTCTTTACCATTTAATAAACATTCTGTTGAATATTTTGAAACTAATTTGACTGTGCGCTGTTGCTGCCATAGGTTTCAAAATAGTGAACTACTTACCTGTATATAGTTTTCTGGAAATTGATAGTCAGGGAGTTCAGGGATCGATCGACCCCAACACGAGCGAGGTGTGGGTGAAGCCTAGCTAGGGATGGGCCGGGCATAGCTAAAACTGGAAAGGTCCATTCCTGATTGTAAAATACTATCATAATTTAAACTGTTGCTGATAAATCTCTGTATTCTCGTCCATGGCCAGTATGTATATAACCACCAAGACATTTCTCATGTGATATACTGACATAGATAACGCAGCTGGGCAGATACTGAAAGCATAGGCACGGTATCGGCCCAGCATCGGACCAGTAAGCTGCGTTATCTGGCGAAAAGACACGACTGTGTAATAGTCCCTCGAAACCCGCCCATATACGCGCTGTAAAATACATTGTGGGACACCAGAGGCGGCCGATCCCAATCTGTTGTCACTATTTCTGTAACTGAGACATTTGCAAATTGTAGATATGGGATTGTCTTCTGGGGGTCATGACCCCGGGGACATCTTATATTTGCAGTCCAAGACCCCCAGCGAAGAATATGACAAGACCCCCAGCAAAGAATATGACTATATTTTTTAATACCAGACGAGCTAGGGAACGGATAACACAATGAGCGAAAATGTATTAGCGCGATCTAGTGTGTGCATCAAGTCGATGCAAAACTGACACGAAAATATAGCTGATACAAAAAGTGAAATTGAAATATGAAATTGGAATAGAATAGACTAAGACTTAGGGCAGTGAGCTGATGGAATCTATCGGTGATTGAAGAATGAAAGCTGTTGCTGCAGGCGCGGCATAACCCTTTATAGTAGTCAGCAGAAGTTATGACCAATAGTTTTCTAAATATTCAAGCAAGAGCATCGGTAGAATGCTACGCGCAGAGTGTACGTAGCACAGACTGAATGACTCATAGAATGACGTAGTAAACGTGGCGACGACCGACTTACCATAAGGACCGTAATAAGGTGACCGGGTTTCTATATTTCTATAGAGGCGACCCACGACACCAGATACGACACCAGATGTTGGTGAATCAGATGTACCACATGGTCACTACGTCATGGCACCCTTCTGAAATGCAGGCGTAGGCCTAATAAGCAAGGGGCTGGACGTGGGCATGATAGCGTCTGGCGCCAAGTAGATTAGAAAACCAGACGAAAAGTTGACAGAAGACGTTAGTCAGAATAAGATATTAAGAAACGATTAGCAATGATTGTCGAAGCAATGTCCATCACTGTTAAGTTTGTGGGAGGTTATCGGATAGAATTCCACACTCATGAGTCAATTAGGCCGCTTTAACTTGTTCGGTGTTCTTTTCCTAAGAGAGAAAATCGGAGTTTGATTAGTCAAGATGACGTCACAATCAATGAGCATCGAATCAAACTCTGGAAAGAGGAACCCAAACGAACATGGTAGAGGGCTCCAGAGAAGTATAAAAAGTGGACTTTAACTTTTTAAAAAAAAGCTTGGTTCCGAAAATTATTGCGCTTAGGTAAACCTAGCCTCGAGTCCGTATAGTTCTGTGGAACTGAATTTGTCGAAATTCAAACAAGTTCTTGGTGAATGGTTTTAAGTAGCCAAGAACGGTTTTTGACGAAAATGATTTAGAGAATCGTGAAACGCAACTTTGTAATGATAGAATAACCAGTATTCGTATTGTAGGAAAATCAGTTATTTCTATAGACGCGAGTGACAGTAAAAGTTACTCAAAGTATCTGGTGGTAGTATAAGCCACCCATAATTGATAGAGATTGGTGGTAGTATAAGCCACTCATATTTACTTAGAGTTTTATTTAACAGGTTGTTTTCTATCGTGACAGCATAAGTCACACATATCCGTAGCCATATTAGACAGTCAAACTTAAGAGAATAAATTATCACTTCGATATTCTCGAAGCAAGAGTTTGGGTTGTGTATTGTCCAGTCTGGAAGCGATGGAAGACCACCGTCCCGAGCCACCATCTTTTACCCGAGTCAGATCAGGCCCAGATTATCGAATACAAATATCGTCACCATCACCGTAGACGAGGCGATCAGATAATCGTACTACTGCATCTTTGATAAGAGGTTGTCGCAGCAACCGGTACATCATATTCTTATCAGAAGTGTAGTAGATATATTTCTAAATTAGACCCGAAGATCTTCAGTGGCTTCGCCGTGCCAGGATTTATATATTCCAGGATTGGACACTGTGTGAACCGTGAGTACAATATATCAAAGTAACGACTGAGATAGACTGCCCAGAATGGCCCAACCACAAAACCCTACCAACCCGGGACTACCGCCAACCGACCGACAATTGAGACCCGAAACAGTGGCAGCCATGCGGGAAATGGGGACGGCAATGGCGGGAGCCATAGTACAAGGCGGGGACCGACGCGAGACCGAGAGAATATACAGGCGAGAAATCCGGGACGCTATAGAACGCATCCAACCCTGTGACGGAGTGGTACCGGAAGAGGTACGAGAGTTTTTGGACGCCACAAGGAGGGCGTGGGCGGCCAACGAGGGGCGACTTGAAGGCGTACCTGTCTACGTCGTTACCCGAGCAGCCCGGGGACCATTAGCACGGGCACTGGACGGATTCCTTGCGGGGAAGGCGAGGGAGGACGTCACCTTCGAAGAGTTGCGGCAATACGTCACACTAAATTTTATATCCGCAAATGAAGGAGAGCGGATCAAATTCGATTTGGAGGGGACACAGCAACGCCGAAACGAGACAGTGGTCACGTTTAACAGACGGTATTTGGAGGCAAGCGTGCGCGCCTACCCTGAGGCGAACGCAGATAATCGCCGCACCGTCCTGGGCATTTATTTACGTGCCCTGAACGATAAAAACTTAAGCAAACGCATCGTCCGGAAAAGGACGACGACATTGGCGCGGGCCATCGAAATTGCCGAGGAGGAGGAGACCTGCAACGACCTGCTACGGGCAATGAAAATTGACGGCGGCAGGCGTGAAGAGCGGATGGAGATAGATATGTTGGAGCCAGCGGAGGAAAAAGAGGTGTGGAAAGTAGTGAGGGGGTTAAAATGCCAAATGGCGCAGCAGGCTAAAATGATCGAGCAGCTGTGTGGGTTGGTGAAGGATTTGCAAGCAGTGCAAGAACGACCTAAACCGGCAGCCCAACGCGCTGCACCCACGCGAAAAACAGCAACCCCGCCACCCAAGCAACTTAATCTGGGAGCGGGACGCAGATCGCCGAGAAGTGCCGCAAACATTACCTGCTACAATTGTGGACAAATCGGTCACTATAAAAGTGACTGCCGTCAGGCAGTGCAACCAACCGCACGACGACTACAACCGCGACCACAGCCCCGACCGCAACGACCACCCATGACATGTTTCACATGTGGCCGAGAAGGACATACGGCCCAGAATTGTTTTGGGACGTATATGAGCTGGCAGGCGACTCCTGCCGTAACAATAAAATGTTTTGGGTGTGGCAAAGACGGCCACTACATAAGAGACTGTCTGCTGCGGAATGGTCCTGCCGGGACCCAACAAAAGGGTCCGGCTAACCGCAGGGCGATCAAGCGTCCCCGCACTGACGAAATGGAGATCGACGAGGTGAACGATCATCGACGACGCACGACACCCAGTGACTGTTCACGTAACAATCGAATGGACATGAACAATGCTCGACGTAACCAGTACGAATATATTGATCGTGATGGTTTTATTTTAACTAGTTAAAATACCGATGCATATGGCCGTCATTCAAACGGTAGCGAAAAGGATGCGTCGGATGACAGGCACAGTTACGCCAAAGTGGTTAATGGACGAAGGAGCCCGGGAAACGACGACGGAGAGAGCCGTTGGTGAGATCACCGACCGAGCGGTTCTTAATCCGTCTAAAAATGGATAAAGACGGTCCATCGGATCAGGGTAAGTACCTGCATGCCTTAGTGGATACTGGTGCTAGCACATCCTTGATTCGTAAGGATATATGGCGTAGCATGTTGAATGCTAGGCCATTGAAAAGAGCAAGAACGCTCTTAGCTGTAAATGGTTCCCCGATAAAGTTGTTGGGGGAAACACAAGTAAAATTCAAGAACGCCCGACCAATCCCTAGTACGATTGTGGCCAGAATGAGGCATGAATGTTTACTTGGAGCGGATGCTTTGCACCTGGGAAATGCAAAGATTGACTATCGGGCCAAAATTGTAGTATGGTTTGGCCAGATATATCCCTTTGAGTATCCACATAGAGAACAGACAAATTATGTCTATGCAAGCTGTAAGGAAACGACCGGATATAAAGATATCGACAAAGTCATGGCGGACTTTGCAGATATTTTTGATACGGCTCGTCCAAACACTTTAGGATTGGTTCCCAAAGTCAAGTGTACGGTACCGACAGGGGATGCCTATCCTATTAGGCAGAAAGCGTACCGTCTACCGCTAGCCAAGCAATATATAGTCAAGAATCAAGTGGCTGAGATGCTGGCAGCGGGCGTCATAAGACCGTCGTCATCCCCATGGGCGTCACCCATTACGTTGGTTCCTAAGAAGGACGGGGGGACGAGATTTTGTATTGACTATAGGAAATTGAACTCCGTTTGTCGTAAGGATAGCTATCCTTTGCCGAATATATCGGACATTTTTGATTCTATGGGCGGCGCTACGATCTTTTCGACTATGGACTTGAAGTCTGGCTATTGGCAGATACCAATGGACAGCCAAGACATAGCGAAAACAGCGTTCGTTTGCAGTCAAGGTTTGTTTGAATTTCTTCGGATGCCGTTCGGTTTTGCGAACTCAGGTGCCGTATTTCAGAGGGCAATGAACGACATTTTCCGAGAATTCGTGGGAAAATGTCTGCATGTTTTTGTCAACGATATAGTCATATATTCGAGAAAGCCGGCTGAACATGCACAGCATTTGCGTACAGTTATGCGTAGAATTCAAGAATATAATTTGCAAGTTAAAAAATCGAAATGCGATTTCGCCCAACCATCAGTTGATTTGTTAGGATATCGTGTTTCAGCACAGGGAGTGGCTCCTCAGGTCCAGAAGGTCACGGTCATAAGAGAAATGTCACCGCCACGCGATGTGGGTGAGGTGAGAAGTTTCCTGGGCGCTACGGGGTATTACCGCTCTTGTGTGCAATGCTATGCCGAAATCGCTAAGCCTTTAATAGAATTGACTAAGAAATATAAACGTTTTGAGTGGGGTCAGGAAGAACAGCAAGCGTTTAAGAAATTACAAAACTTTCTGTGTAGTGAGACGGTTCTCACATATCCGAATTTGAATGCTCCGTATAGATTGTATACTGATGCGTCTAGCTATGCGATAGGTGCGATACTGGTACAGGTAGATGACGAGGGTATTGAGCGTGTGATTCAGTATGTCAGCTCTACTCTTAAAGACAGTCAGTTGAATTGGCCTGTGATAGAAAAGGAAGCTTATGCGGTGATATACGTGCTAAAGAAGCTTAGACCTTATCTATTTGGCGCGCAGTTTACCGTGTATACCGACCACAAACCCCTAAAGAGTTTGTTTGTGGGCGAAGTTAAAAACACGAAGGTGCAGCGCTGGGCGGTACTGATTGCCGAGTACGGATGTAAGATTGAATACATCCAAGGCTCGAAGAATATTCGAGCGGACATGTTGTCCAGGTTACGTCGTCCGGTGGAAGTCGCGACGTTAGACACGGGCGACTTTGTAATACCAGACGTCGACGAGGGAGTGTTACCTCACGTCCCTCTGGAAGCATTCGACATACCATATGACGAATTGTGTGCCGAGCAGACCAAGGAATACCCGGAGTTGTTCAAAAACACCCCGGAGGAGTATATGGTCAAGAATGGCATTTTGTATTCTTTAATTACGCCTTCAGCGTTGGACGCTGAGTACCCCAGAATTGTCTTACCTACCCTGTTCCGTGAGAAAGTGCTCTGGATGGCTCATGAACGAGCTGGTCACCAAGGTCTACAGAAGACCATCGGTATGGTAAGAGATTCTTTTGTATGGACGTCTTTAAGAAAAGACGTAATTCGTATGCTTGAAACATGTACGAAGTGCCAGGTCAACCGACCTGTCACTACCCGACCCAGGTATAGTGAAATGCCCATGGCCAATTATCCGGGTCAGATAATTGGAATGGATTTGATCGGTCCATTATTAGAATCGAATAAGGGTAACGTGTATATCATGACGGTGATCGATCACTGCTCTGCTTGGGCAGAAGCATATCCGATTGCAGCGAAGACATTTCAAAATGTGGAAGAAAAGTTCTTCAACGAGTATGTCGCACGTCATGGCGCCCCTGAGATTGTAATAACCGACCAGGGTAAAGAATTTTGTTCCCATTCTCTGGAGGAGCGGTTTAAGGAACACGGTATCGACCATAGACGGTCTAGCCCATACCATCCGCAGACCAATGGACGTACCGAGAGATTCAACCGCACTCTTAAGGAGTTGATCCAGAAAGGGGTGAACAATGCCTCGAGGGCGTGGGAGGACGAGTTGGGTGCGGCTTTGACAGCGTACCGCAGTACTCGTCATTCAACGACCGGGTATACACCATTTTATTTGACTTATGGGCGACGGGCAAGATTGCCGAAAGCCATTCCAATCGATGCGTCGCAGGACCTTGGTGAGAGGCTGACGTATCTCAACAACGCCTTGCTGCGTGCTCGTGAGGGGACAGCTAGATCTCGAGAGGTTCACCGGGAACAAATTAATAAGCGTGCGAACGCTGGTGAGTTTAAAGTGGGGGACTCGGTGGTCGTAAAAGCTGAGGAGAGGATGAAGTTGACCTCTCGCAGTGACCCCGAGTATGAGATCTGTAAGATCAACGGACCTGTGGCGCACGTCCGCCATCAGAGGTCTGGTAAGGTGCGTGTAGTTAATGTATGTAAGTTGCGCATAGTCGACTCAGAAATGTGCTGGGACGCGGTACGACCACGCCCCATTCGTAACCCTACCAAGGGGACGAAGGCTAGCCATCACCCCAGGGCGATGTTGCCCGAGCCAGAACCTATGGTCACCGACGCAGATACGACACCCCAGGTTCGTAAGAAGCGGCCAGCCTCGGATATGGAACCAGAGGTGCGTACAGGGGGTAAGAGGGTTGACCGGAAAAGGGTGCAACCCAGTATGAATCGCAGTCGAAACCATGAGTCACCAAGTGACGTCATCGGAACTCCCAGGCCCATGGTGATTGACGCTCCAGAGGCGGCACCAGAGCTGCTCTCTGAACCAATGGAGATACTTCCATCGCATCCTTATATGCTGCGCAAGCGCAGACATATACCAGATGACGATTCTGACAGCAAGCAACTCAGGTTAGACTTGAAGCGAAAGCAAGGGTATGGGCGGGAGAACGAATCCGGTAACAAGCGACTCCGAATTGGCGTAATAGACTCCGCCCTTTACGATGACGTGCTATACGCTGATTTCGTCAGTCGTGTAAATGCCGTTATTCAGCGGCACAACCGCCGATAGTGTGTATTGTATCGCTATACTGTAACATCGCAAATAGCCAGTACGTAAAATATCATAACAATTAAGACTAAATTTGTTCGCAAGATACTAAAATGTATTCGTTTAAATTGTGTATAATGGCGTTGTGGTTTAGCATGGTATCAAGTATATGCAAGGACTCGAGTATACACCGCCTGCCGAACGGCGTCATGATAACTAAGCCGGAGACTGTGTCAGTGATACGGGCCGAATGGACCGTGATAGTATCCATCGACCGTCCTTACCTACCCGCGGAGTTCCTGGGACAGTTGGCCCAAATGGCCAGTCTCGCCGCTAGCATGGGTACTAAAACAGTGTTTTTGAGTGGGAACGATATATACGGATTACAGCATCGAATACGGGGGGTAAGAAAGATGGCAAGCCAAACACAGCAAACCATGAGTAGTCGAAGTGGCGCTAGGCAGAAGCGGGGGTTATTTAACTTTGTGGGCGACATCGCATCATCGCTGTTCGGTACCGCTACATCTGGGGATATAGACGCCATACGAGATGTGGTAAGGAGGGCGATGACGAGGATGAACAAAGTGGTGCATTTTACCAACCAGTTGACGTCGCACGTCAAATTAGCTTTCCGAGATATTGGTATGAACACGGACCGTATTAACGAGTTAGGCGACAACTTGGCCAGTGCAACGAGCAACATGAGCCGAGCGCTCAGGCAGCAGGGGATTCGATTGTTGGAACTCTATGCGTTGGTACGGTTAGGACATGTTATAGACTCGGCTGAACACGTGGTCTATGACTACCAGAAGGCAGCCGAACGATTCCATAGGCAAACGGCGTCCTTAGAGTTGGGTCGTCTAACGGAGGAACTTTTTAGTCCCGAGGATCTGACGTCCGTATCGAAACAGGTTAGTGCAGAATATAGGCTGATAAGACCGTATCAGTGGTATTACAGAAATGTGGTGGTATATCCATTGTGGCAGGACGAATCGAAACTTCATTATGTGGCGACGTTATCGTTAATTGACGGAGGACAATATTTCGAATATGGACTACACTCATGGCCTGAACCACTGGCCAAGACAGGGTATTACATGCAAGTGATACTGGCCCGTACCAGCATTGGTCTAGATACCAAGACGGGGTGGTACTTTACCGCATCGGAGTGTCGTGGTGCTGACCCTAGGGTGTGCCAGGGACAACTACGGGTCGACAAGACCCACGTGCCCTGTATTGTGAGTGTACTGACAAATGCGACTGATAGCAACTGTAATATTCAACTAACGAAGTCAAACGTAACCATTAGTAAATTATTTGCCAACGGGAAAATCGGAGTAGTGTTGCAAACGTTCAGCGAGACGGTGGAAATCCATTGCGACGGACGACTGACGGACCGATGTAGGGTGAGTAATGGTGTGTATGCATTGATGTCTGGAGAATGCGGGTATAGTGGGAGGGGCTGGCGATTCGAGCCTGTAGCGTCTTATAGTCGGACGTACACTCGGATAGGCCTAGCCATTGAAATGCCCCATTTGGATGTGTCCGGCGTTCTAAATCAATCTATGATAGTTGACCATTTAAAGCCACAACCGTGGAACCATTTACAAAAGTCTAAGTACGTGCCGCTAGCACCGTTATCCATGATCGACCCAGTGATGGTCGATGGCATTGGGGTACATTCTTTCGTATCATATTCAACGGGTTCCTTCGTAGTTGTGTTAGTAGTTGTGCTTATATTATACAAATGTGGCGTGTTATCACGCATGTGGAATGCGCTTAAATGCAAGCCACGTGCGTCCCATAAACGCAAGCCACGTGCGGCCCATAGTAGTGAACCGCATACTGCGATTCACATGAACGCACCGACTATTCAGGCCCAGCAGCCCCGGAGACCTGCAGCTCTACCGGAGCCGCTGCGGAGGGCAACCGGGTCGTCGCCTAATGCTGACGCCAGGACTGAGATCGACCCGACGGCTGCCGACTGGATAGAGATGGAGACGTACGTTAACGTGGTGGATCCTAACGTGAGCATAAACCGCTTGGGGGTATCACCATGACGTTTTGGCACTAACATTATAGTAATTGGTGAACATTAAATGTTGTAGCACGAACATTAGTATGGTGCCATGTTGGTACTGTATTATTTAATAGGAAAAATTCACATGATCTGTAATAGTATTTGCACTGTAGGAGTAAGGTTTTGAACTATAATGTTGTGTCGTGTGACGACGAATCATTACGACACGCGAAAAGTGTGTCGCTGCTGACCATGTTGTCGCTGCTGGCAGTAGCGGCAGTTTATATTAATACATTATGTAATAT
>CM067368.1:66425632-66480632 GCA_034401795.1 Chaetoderma sp. LZ-2023a | reverse complement strand
TCACGATACATTTAGTGGGGTGAGGAGACTATTTTTGAAAAATTATAACTGGAATGACTCGTTCGGAATTGTATCTAACCAGTGTTAAATTTTTTTAAACTAGTCTTCTGTTGGTCAGCAAATGAATATTTATCACGCCCGCTATAAGTACCAGAAGCACTAATGGAAAGGTATTTCTATTAACACTATTGAGCATAATACATTTTAGAGGGAGCAAAGTTATATACATTTTATATCCATTTGCTGACCAAGACTCCAAGACTACTTTGAAAATTTACCACTGGAATGACTGGTTCGGTGATCTAACCTGTCAATTCAGTGTTAAATTTGCAAAAAGTAATCTGTTGGTCTGCAAATGGGAATTTATCAAGACTACTATGGAAGCGTTACCTCCTGGCACAGACACAGATTTCCCACACGATTTACAAATAGCCTTGGTCTCATCCTTAGGCTTTCTACCACTTTCGTCAGCTTCAAATCCAAAATAATTCCACACAGGAGCAGTCACGTTAGGTTTCGCTATTAATTTAACTTCGGACGACATTGTGAACGGGTTAACTAATTTTGAAAATAATATTGTAAACAGAGATTGTTAGCATTTTTATATCATAATCAAGGGAGATTTGGCCAATCCAAACTATTTTATACACTTAATTATGTTGTTATAATAATGACATAGAAGCCGTTAAAATCAACACCTAAACAATAGACCACTCCCCGCCACTCATTGCCCGGACGGATTACCGATCGCCGGTCGTTAGAAGAGCGCTTTTGTTTTGCGCTTAACTATAGCTGTCAAAGAGGCCGAGGCAGAAAAACTCGACGGGGCTGTATGAATGATTACACGCAGTCTTGTATTATTGTGAAAAAAATACAATGATAGGAACTGTGAGATCTCTAATGGTGATATATCTATCTATCTGACCTTAATTAAGTGTTACTCAGTTTGAATTGTTTTACGTTCAGTGCTTATCTTCCTTTCATAGGGCATTTTCTGATCTTTCGTGCTTTCGTGGCGCATTTATTAAGCTGGTACCCGATTCCAAATTCTCGCAATTGGAATCGGGTACCAGCTTAAAATAAACACTTCATGAAAATGACAATCCACATAGCCATATGAACACATCTAATCAAATACATTTATGCATTTACTTTTTTCAAAGAAGTTTGTGGAAAAAATCATGATTTGCTTCGTTTTCATAACTTAACATTAAAATAATTGAAATGTATTCCGCCATGACACGCAAAACCTAACCTGGAGACATACCTAGTGAAACTCCCCAAGGACCACAGAAATGATCTTCCTCAGTCTCCTGCTTTTACGCAATATGCTTAGTGTCAGTCATATTTTGATGATCTTCCCCGAGCACAGCTAAATAGAGGGATACATTTCTAGCTAAGCCCAGCCCATTTCTAGCTAGGCCAGCCCATCTTTTACTCTTGTTGGAATCAATTTAATACTTTAAAACCTGAATTCTCAGAACCTAAATTTCAAAGTGACTGTCAAATTATTTTCAAAATATTCAACAGAATGGGTTTTTAATTGTATATTTATCAAAAAACAATTCATACACTTGACGGGCTATACTAGCTACATTTTGGAGCTAGATGCCGGCATAGTGATTGCGACGTCAACCTACATATGACGTAATTGATTATGAGTCATATACTTGAGCGATAGATCGCATACCTCCATTAGATAGGCTGTCGATAAGAGAACAGAGCACACCCTGTTAGTACAACATTAGAAGTGCTCTTCGGGCAAGGATTTTATGGGACACTGATAGGGATTAGTGAATACAATTTATGGATCAATCATCCTGTCAAGTTTCAATCAATTCTCTCTCAAATACTAGGAGATTCGACGACAGGTTTTCAGGACCTATGTACCAGACAGAACCAATATTTTGGAAATAACATTCAATACGTATGCATGATTCAGGAAGCTACAGCACATTCTCTGCAAACGCTGATACAATGTCATCACAAACCCACTTTCCACATAAGACCCTGGCTCGGTCTCCATCTCCGTCATTCATATCATTGTCCATAACTACGTCGAATTCGACGAACCATTGCTCTAATAAGTCTTCACGATGAAGTTCACAAATATTATGGAGAATAACACAAGTTGGGATAACGGTACTTGCAAAATCTACGTCCACATCGAGTCTCTTTTGGATACACCTCCAGCGACCCTTCAGTCTCCCAAATGCGTTTTCAATCGTCATTCTTGCTCTGCTCAGACGATAATTGAAACTGCGCTGCATGTCTGTCAGTTGACCCCTATCTGAATATGGCTTTAAAAGCCATGGTTTCAAGGGGTATGCAGGGTCTCCGATAAGGACAACGGGCATTGATGTGCGTATTTCCGGAAGCAAGATCTCTTTCTTCAAATCAGGGAAAAGCAAATTATAAACACCCGTGCATCGTGTACCCTGCCTGGCCAGCCTATGTTTACATCTCGGAAAATGTATCTGTAGTCACACACTGCTTGTAGTATCAAGGAATAAAACCCCTTTCTGTTAAGGTAATCCCCATGTGACTCACAAGGACCAATTATTGGAATATGACTTCCATCAATGGCACCACTACAGTTCGGGAAATTCCATTTCTCCTCATAGCCCTGTATAACATTCTTGAGTTCGTTCTCCTTAGGAAAGGATACATATTTTTCCATCAGGTTCTCAACTATTGCATTGCAAACCTTATGGATACATTCACAAACTGTCGATTTGCCTACACCAAAAAGATTAGCTACAGTTCTATATTCCGCCGATGAAGCTAGGAAATATATGGCAATTGCTACCTGTTTTCTAACATCAAGCGGTGGCACAACCTGTGTTTCTATTTGTGAAAGTGTTTCTTCTAATTGTGAACATAAGAGGTCAAAGGTGTCCCTTCTCATCCGAAAGTTTTCAATCCATTGCTGTTCATCAAAGTTCTCATTCACTGTTGTTTCCCACCATTCCTGAGACCTTGGTTTTCGCCATATGTCTCTTTCCTTTGACAGTCCAGCAATTAAGCCCACACATGTTATATAAGGTAATGTCCTTTTCCTTTGCCTCCTTAGAAAATTAAGTGTGTCCATCTTTTAATCCAATACCTTCACTGACGACTTGTACTTCACAGAGATTTAGAGTTAATGAAGTGAAAATATTAATATACATAGTAATATACATATGACCGTATGAACACGCGGCAAATTTGCATTTACACTATTGAACATATTTACATATATGTATAAATACATATATGTAAATTTCCTCGGCGTATGAATGGGGCTTAAGTCAGTACTAACTGCACAAAATACATGTGCCTTCTATTAAATTGTCTTCTACATATTGACAAGAATATATGTATTCATGATCAACTCCCTTAAAACTAAATTGTCTCAGAATTCAGAAAATATGTGTTAACCCTTTAAAAGTTCCTGAAATCCATTTTATTTCATACATGTATGAAAACTGAGGCTTAACCCTTTAACAACAAAGCCGGGGAAAACGGTTCTGTAGTGGTCTTGAGAAATGTCCATTAGCAGATGAATAGAAAACTATTTTTGAAAATTTTGAACTGGAATGATTGGCTCGATAACCGAGCCAGTTATTCCAGTTGTAAATTTCCAAAAATAATCTTCACCAGTCACTGTTAGTAAGATATTTTTTTAAGCAAATTCAGCAGTTAAATAGTAGGCCTATGAATTTATTGAAAGTTGGAAGTGTAAGTGAAATGTATCTGGAAAGTAACTGAAATTTCTGGTTACATTTGAGTTACTGTCACTGAAATGACGCTTCAGTTAGAAGTTACTTAAGTTACTTGAAAAATGTTAGTAATTTACAGTTAGTTACAGTTACAAGTTACAGTACCGCAGCCCTGCCACCCAAAACATTGATCGATCAAATTTCTGTATCAGTTTTCTGAAGCCTACCACTATAGGGTCATTGTAGCCAAATTTGGTAAACATACACCAAGACGTTAATGATTAGTAGTGTTTTAAAGCAAAGGTTGATGGATGACAGACCGATGACAAACGGTCGCCATGGCATGAGCTCACTTGGCCCGAGTTAAAAATGGAAACATTTTACTTAATACAATTTTGAACACGATGTAAAAATGTTTTGTTGAATATTTTGAAATTAATTTGACTAGAAGCTGCCTTACATTCCTTAGGAAGCAACAGTTTCCAGTCAAATTAGTTTCAAAATACACGTATTTAACAGAATATTGCTCAAATTCAAGTAACACACAAAATACATTATGTTTATGAAAAAAATCTGTTCACGAGTATGGGATTGTGGTAGGTGAAGAGATACATCTGCATATGATAGAATGATAAAATTATTATAAAAATTTACATGAGTTTGATTCTCATTTAAAAACATACACAGATTTTCATTTAAGAAAACATACAATCAACTATCTTAACTGAAATGCTCGATATCTGCTAACGACCGGCGGCCACGAAGACAGGTAAACTCAAATCTGTTTTAGACTAGCATCTGACAGACCGCCACAACCTTGACATTTAAAAATCCAAAATGCAGATGGTCTCGCAAACAGGAACAGATCGGAAATAATGTTTAAACAAGAGGCCGAACGGCCTTGACACTCAGATGCCTAATACTGACATTGTTCGCTTAATTGACGAATACAAATGTATTTCATCTATAGGGTTCAACAGTCTAAAATGTCTAAATGAACTGGAGTTATGGCCCTTGGTTAAAGGTGTGGCCTCTTCATATTCATAGCTCAAATCAATGTATGTATGTATGTATGTATGTTTATTTTATTGACGCACTGGCAACGTGCGGCTTCAATTTCCATGTGCTAACTTAGCCGACAGTGATGCACCCATTAGTTTAATTTGTTGATCACCATCTCCCGGTCGGGGGATCGAACCGCCATTCTGCAACTCCGCATAGCATCAGCAACCAGGAATCTTTGCACTGGACCACCGCACCAAGACTAAAAAGTCAAGGATTGGCCGACCAGCTTTCACATGTCTGATATACTGACACACTGACGATTCATATGGGACTATCTGTGGATGCATCTGTCACAATCAATCCTAGGCTTTTACGCCTATTGTACTCTGACTCCAGCACGGCTCTGGCAGTATATGTATTTTTATTTTATTGATGCACTGGCAACGTGCGGCTTCAATTTCCATGTGCTAACTTAGCCGACAGTGCTGCACCCGTTAGTTTAATTTGTTGATCACCATCTCCCGGTCGGGGGATCGAACCGTCATCCTGCAACTCCGCATAGCATCAGCAACCAGGCATCTTTCCACTGGACCACCGCACCAAGACTATAAAGTCAAGGATTGGCCGACCAGCTTTCACATGTCTGATATACTGACACACTGACGATTCATATGGGACTATCTGTGGATGCATCTGTCACAATCAATCCTAGGCTTTTACGCCTATTGTACTCTTGACTCCAGCACGGCTCTGGCAGTATATGTATTATGTATGTATGTATGTATTATGTATGTATGTATGTATGTATTTTTATTTTATTGACGCACTGGCAACGTGCGGCTTCAATTTCCATGTGCTAACTTAGCCGACAGTGATGCACCCGTTAGTTTAATTTGTTGATCACCATCTCCCGGTCGGGGGATCGAACCGCCATTCTGCAACTCCGCATAGCATCAGCAACCAGGCATCTTTCCACTGGACCACCGCACCAAGACTAAAAAGTCAAGGATTGGCCGACCAGCTTTCACATGTCTGATATACTGACACACTGACGATTCATATGGGACTATCTGTGGATGCATCTGTCACAATCAATCCTAGGCTTTTACGCCTATTGTACTCTGACTCCAGCACGGCTCTGGCAGTATATGTATTTTTATTTTATTGACGCACTGGCAACGTGCGGCTTCAATTTCCATGTGCTAACTTAGCCGACAGTGATGCACCCGTTAGTTTAATTTGTTGATCACCATCTCCCGGTCGGGGGATCGAACCGCCATTCTGCAACTCCGCATAGCATCAGCAACCAGGCATCTTTCCACTGGACCACCGCACCAAGACTAAAAAGTCAAGGATTGGCCGACCAGCTTTCACATGTCTGATATACTGACACACTGACGATTCATATGGGACTATCTGTGGATGCATCTGTCACAATCAATCCTAGGCTTTTACGCCTATTGTACTCTGACTCCAGCACGGCTCTGGCAGTATATGTATTTTTATTTTATTGATGCACTGGCAACGTGCGGCTTCAATTTCCATGTGCTAACTTAGCCGACAGTGATGCACCCGTTAGTTTAATTTGTTGATCACCATATCCCGGTCGGGGGATCGAACCGCCATTCTGCAACTCCGCATAGCATCAGCAACCATGCATCTTTCCACTGGACCACCGCACCAAGACTAAAAAGTCAAGGATTGGCCGACCAGCTTTCACATGTCTGATATACTGACACACTGACGATTCATATGGGACTATCTGTGGATGCATCTGTCACAATCAATCCTAGGCTTTTATGCCTATTGTACTCTGACTCCAGCACGGCTCTGGCAGTATATGTATTTTTATTTTATTGACGCACTGGCAACGTGCGGCTTCAATTTCCATGTGCTAACTTAGCCGACAGTGATGCACCCGTTAGTTTAATTTGTTGATCACCATCTCCCGGTCGGGGGATCGAACCGCCATTCTGCAACTCCGCATAGCATCAGCAACCAGGCATCTTTCCACTGGACCACCGCACCAAGACTAAAAAGTCAAAGATTGGCCGACCAGCTTTCACATGTCTGATATACTGACACACTGACGATTCATATGGGACTATCTGTGGATGCATCTGTCCCAATCAATCCTAGGCTTTTACGCCTATTGTACTCTGACTCCAGCACGGCTCTGGCAGTATATGTATTTTTATTTTATTGACGCACTGGCAACGTGCGGCTTCAATTTCCATGTGCTAACTTAGCCGACAGTGATGCACCCGTTAGTTTAATTTGTTGATCACCATCTCCCGGTCGGTGGATCGAACCGCCATTCTGCAACTCCGCATAGCATCAGCAACCAGGCATCTTTCCACTGGACCACCGCACCAAGACTAAAAAGTCAAGGATTGGCCGACCAGCTTTCACATGTCTGATATACTGACAAACTGACGATTCATATGGGACTATCTGTGGATGCATCTGTCACAATCAATCCTAGGCTTTTACGCCTATTGTACTCTGACTCCTGCACGGCTCTGGCAGTATATGTATTTTTATTTTATTGACGCACTGGCAACGTGCGGCTTCAATTTCCATGTGCTACCTTAGCCGACAGTGATGCACCCGTTAGTTTAATTTGTTGATCACCATCTCCCGGTCGGGGGACCAAACCGCCATTCTGCAACTCCTCATAGCATCAGCAACCAGGCATCTTTCCACTGGACCACCGCACCAAGAATAAAACGTCAAGGATTGGCCAACCAGCTTTCACATGTCTGATATACTGACACACTGACGATTCATATGGGACTATCTGTGGATGCATCTGTCACAATCAATCCTAGGCTTTTACGCCTATTGTACTCTGACTCCAGCACGGCTCTGGCAGTATATGTATTTTTATTTTATTGACGCACTGGCAACGTGCGGCTTCAATTTCCATGTGCTAACTTAGCCGACAGTGATGCACCCGTTAGTTTAATTTGTTGATCACCATCTCCCGGTCGGGGGATCGAACCGCCATTCTGCAACTCCGCATAGCATCAGCAACCAGGCATCTTTCCACTGGACCACCGCACCAAGACTAAAAAGTCAAGGATTGGCCGACCAGCTTTCACATGTCTGATATACTGACACACTGACGATTCATATGGGACTATCAGTGGATGCATCTGTCACAATCAATCCTAGGCTTTTACGCCTATTGTACTCTGACTCCAGCACGGCTCTGGCAGTATATGTATTTTTATTTTATTGACGCACTGGCAACTTGCGGCTTCAATTTCCATGTGCTAACTTTGCCGACAGTGATGCACTCATTAGTTTAATTTGTTGATTTCCATCTCCCGGTCGGGGGATCGAACCACCATTCTGCAACTCCGCATAGCATCAGCAACCAGGCATCTTTCCACTGGACCACCGCACCAAGACTAAAAAGTCAAAGATTGGCCGACAAGTTTTCACATGTCTGATATACTGACACACTGACGATTCATATGGGACTATCTGTGGATGCACCCGCCACAATTCAATCCTAGGCTTTTACGCCTATTGTACTCTGACTCCAGCACGGCTCTGGCAGTATATGTATTTTTATTTTATTGACGCACTGGCAACGTGCGGCTTCAATTTCCATGTGCTAACTTAGCCGACAGTGATGCACTCATTAGTTTAATTTGTCGATCACCATCTCCCGGTCGGGGGATCGAACCGCCATTCTGCAACTCCGCATAGCATCAGCAACCAGGCATCTTTCCACTGGACCACCGCACCAAGACTAAAAGTCAAGGATTGGCCGACCAGTTTTCACATGTCTGATATACTGACACACTGACGATTCATATGGGACTATCTGTCGATGCACCCGCCACAATTCAATCCTAGGCTTTTACGCCTATTGTACTCTGACTCCAGCACGGCTCTGGCAGTATATGTATTTTTATTTTATTGACGCACTGGCAACGTGTGGCTTCAATTTCCATGTGCTAACTTAGCCGACAGTGATGCACCCATTAGTTTAATTTGTTGATCACCATCTCCCGGTCGGGGGATCGAACTGCCATTCTGCAACTCCGCATAGCATCAGCAACCAGGCATCTTTCCACTGGACCACCGCACCAAGACTAAAAGTCAAGGATTGGCCGACCAGTTTTCACATGTCTGATATACTGACACACTGACGATTCATATGGGACTATCTGTGGATGCACCCGCCACAATTCAATCCTAGGCTTTTACGCCTATTGGACTCTGACTCCAGCACAGCTCTGGCAGTATATGTATTTTTATTTTATTGACGCACTGGCAATGTGCGGCTTCAATTTCCATGTGCTAACTTAGCCGACAGTGATTCACCCATTAGTTTAATTTGTTGATCACCATCTCCCGGTCGCGGGATCGAACCGCCATTCTGCAACTCCGCATAGCATCAGCAACCAGACATCTTTCCACTGGACCACCGCACCAAGACTAAAAGTCAAGGATTGGGCGACCAGTTTTCACATGTCTGATATACTGACACACTGACGATTCATATGGGACTATCTGTGGATGCATCTGTCACAATCAATCCTAGGCTTTTACGCCTATTGTACTCTTGACTCCAGCACGGCTCTGGCAGTATATGTATTATGTATGTATGTATGTATTATGTATGTATGTATGTATGTATTTTTATTTTATTGACGCACTGGCAACGTGCGGCTTCAATTTCCATGTGCTAACTTAGCCGACAGTGATGCACCCGTTAGTTTAATTTGTTGATCACCATCTCCCGGTCGGGGGATCGAACCGCCATTCTGCAACTCCGCATAGCATCAGCAACCAGGCATCTTTCCACTGGACCACCGCACCAAGACTAAAAAGTCAAAGATTGGCTGACCAGCTTTCACATGTCTGATATACTGACACACTGACGATTCATATGGGACTATCTGTGGATGCATCTGTCACAATCAATCCTAGGCTTTTACGCCTATTGTACTCTGACTCCAGCACGGCTCTGGCAGTATATGTATTTTTATTTTATTGACGCACTGGCAACGTGCGGCTTCAATTTCCATGTGCTAACTTAGCCGACAGTGATGCACCCGTTAGTTTAATTTGTTGATCACCATCTCCCGGTCGGGGGATCGAACCGCCATTCTGCAACTCCGCATAGCATCAGCAACCAGGCATCTTTCCACTGGACCACCGCACCAAGACTAAAAAGTCAAGGATTGGCCGACCAGCTTTCACATGTCTGATATACTGACACACTGACGATTCATATGGGACTATCTGTGGATGCATCTGTCACAATCAATACTAGGCTTTTACGCCTATTGTACTCTGACTCCAGCACGGCTCTGGCAGTATATGTATTTTTATTTTATTGATGCACTGGCAACGTGCGGCTTCAATTTCCATGTGCTAACTTAGCCGACAGTGATGCACCCGTTAGTTTAATTTGTTGATCACCATTTCCCGGTCGGGGGATCGAACCGCCATTCTGCAACTCCGCATAGCATCAGCAACCATGCATCTTTCCACTGGACCACCGCACCAAGACTAAAAAGTCAAGGATTGGCCGACCAGCTTTCACATGTCTGATATACTGACACACTGACGATTCATATGGGACTATCTGTGGATGCATCTGTCACAATCAATCCTAGGCTTTTATGCCTATTGTACTCTGACTCCAGCACGGCTCTGGCAGTATATGTATTTTTATTTTATTGATGCACTGGCAACGTGCGGCTTCAATTTCCATGTGCTAACTTAGCCGACAGTGATGCACCCGTTAGTTTAATTTGTTGATCACCATCTCCCGGTCGGTGGATCGAACCGCCATTCTGCAACTCCGCATAGCATCAGCAACCAGGCATCTTTCCACTGGACCACCGCACCAAGACTAAAAAGTCAAAGATTGGCCGACCAGCTTTCACATGTCTGATATACTGACACACTGACGATTCATATGGGACTATCAGTGGATGCACCCGCCACAATTCAATCCTAGGCTTTTACGCCTATTGTACTCTGACTCCAGCACGGCTCTGGCAGTATATATATTTTTATTTTATTGACGCACTGGCAACGTGTGGCTTCAATTTCCATGTGCTAACTTAGCCGACAGTGATGCACCCATTAGTTTAATTTGTTGATCACCATCTCCCGGTCGGGGGATCGAACTGCCATTCTGCAACTCCGCATAGCATCAGCAACCAGGCATCTTTCCACTGGACCACCGCACCAAGACTAAAAGTCAAGGATTGGCCGACCAGTTTTCACATGTCTGATATACTGACACACTGACGATTCATATGGGACTATCTGTGGATGCATCTGTCACAATCAATCCTAGGCTTTTACGCCTATTGTACTCTGACTCCAGCACGGCTCTGGCAGTATATGTATTTTTATTTTATTGACGCACTGGCAACGTGCGGCTTCAATTTCCATGTGCTAACTTAGCCGACAGTGATGCACCCGTTAGTTTAATTTGTTGATCACCATCTCCCGGTCGGGGGATCGAACCGCCATTCTGCAACTCTGCATAGCATCAGCAACCAGGCATCTTTCCACTGGACCACCGCACCAAGACTAAAAAGTCAAAGATTGGCCGACCAGCTTTCACATGTCTGATATACTGACACACTGACGATTCATATGGGACTATCTGTGGATGCATCTGTCCCAATCAATCCTAGGCTTTTACGCCTATTGTACTCTGACTCCAGCACGGCTCTGGCAGTATATGTATTTTTATTTTATTGACGCACTGGCAACGTGCGGCTTCAATTTCCATGTGCTAACTTAGCCGACAGTGATGCACCCGTTAGTTTAATTTGTTGATCACCATCTCCCGGTCGGGGGACCAAACCGCCATTCTGCAACTCCTCATAGCATCAGCAACCAGGCATCTTTCCACTGGACCACCGCACCAAGACTAAAAAGTCAAGGATTGGCCAACCAGCTTTCACATGTCTGATATACTGACACACTGACGATTCATATGGGACTATCTGTGGATGCATCTGTCACAATCAATCCTAGGCTTTTACGCCTATTGTACTCTGACTCCAGCACGGCTCTGGCAGTATATGTATTTTTATTTTATTGACGCACTGGCAACGTGCGGCTTCAATTTCCATGTGCTAACTTAGCCGACAGTGATGCACCCGTTAGTTTAATTTGTTGATCACCATCTCCCGGTCGGGGGATCGAACCGCCATTCTGCAACTCCGCATAGCATCAGCAACCAGGCATCTTTCCACTGGACCACCGCACCAAGACTAAAAAGTCAAGGATTGGCCGACCAGCTTTCACATGTCTGATATACTGACACACTGACGATTCATATGGGACTATCAGTGGATGCATCTGTCACAATCAATCCTAGGCTTTTACGCCTATTGTACTCTGACTCCAGCACGGCTCTGGCAGTATATGTATTTTTTTTTTATTGACGCACTGGCAACGTGCGGCTTCAATTTCCATGTGCTAACTTAGCCGACAGTGATGCACTCATTAGTTTAATTTGTTGATTTCCATCTCCCGGTCGGGGGATCGAACCGCCATTCTGCAACTCCGCATAGCATCAGCAACCAGGCATCTTTCCACTGGACCACCGCACCAAGACTAAAAAGTCAAAGATTGGCCGACAAGTTTTCACATGTCTGATATACTGACACACTGACGATTCATATGGGACTATCTGTGGATGCACCCGCCACAATTCAATCCTAGGCTTTTACGCCTATTGTACTCTGACTCCAGCACGGCTCTGGCAGTATATGTATTTTTATTTTATTGACGCACTGGCAACGTGCGGCTTCAATTTCCATGTGCTAACTTAGCCGACAGTGATGCACTCATTAGTTTAATTTGTCGATCACCATCTCCCGGTCGGGGGATCGAACCGCCATTCTGCAACTCCGATTAGCATCAACAACCAGACATCTTTCCACTGGACCACCGCACCAAGGCTAAAATTCAAGGATTGGCCGACCAGTTTTCACATGTCTGATATACTGACACACTGACGATTCATATGGGACTATCTGTCGATGCACCCGCCACAATTCAATCCTAGGCTTTTACGCCTATTGTACTCTGACTCCAGCACGGCTCTGGCAGTATATGTATTTTTATTTTATTGACGCACTGGCAACGTGCGGTTTCAATTTCCATGTGCTAAATTAGCCGACAGTGATGCACTCATTAGTTTAATTTGTTGATTTCCATCTCCCGGTCGGGGGATCGAACCGCCATTCTGCAACTCCGCATAGCATCAGCAACCAGGCATCTTTCCACTGGACCACCGCACCAAGACTAAAAGTCAAGGATTGGCCGACCAGTTTTCACATGTCTGATATACTGACACACTGACGATTCATATGGGACTATCAGTGGATGCACCCACCACAATTCAATCCTAGGCTTTTACGCCTATTGTACTCTGACTCCAGCACGGCTCTGGCAGTATATATATTTTTATTTTATTGACGCACTGGCAACGTGTGGCTTCAATTTCCATGTGCTAACTTAGCCGACAGT
Source organism: Chaetoderma sp. LZ-2023a (assembly GCA_034401795.1). NCBI lineage: Eukaryota > Metazoa > Mollusca > Caudofoveata > Chaetodermatida > Chaetodermatidae > Chaetoderma > Chaetoderma sp. LZ-2023a. The sequence goes on along the minus strand of CM067368.1, from coordinate 66,467,397 downwards.
GATGCACCCATTAGTTTAATTTGTTGATCACCATCTCCCGGTCGGGGGATCGAACTGCCATTCTGCAACTCCGCATAGCATCAGCAACCAGGCATCTTTCCACTGGACCACCGCACCAAGACTAAAAGTCAAGGATTGGCCGACCAGTTTTCACATGTCTGATATACTGACACACTGACGATTCATATGGGACTATCTGTGGATGCACCCGCCACAATTCAATCCTAGGCTTTTACGCCTATTGGACTCTGACTCCAGCACAGCTCTGGCAGTATATGTATTTTTATTTTATTGACGCACTGGCAACGTGCGGCTTCAATTTCCATGTGCTAACTTAGCCGACAGTGATTCACCCATTAGTTTAATTTGTTGATCACCATCTCCCGGTCGCGGGATCGAACCGCCATTCTGCAACTCCGCATAGCATCAGCAACCAGACATCTTTCCACTGGGCCACCGCACCAAGACTAAAAGTCAAGGATTGGGCGACCAGTTTTCACATATCTGATATACTGACACACTGACGATTCATATGGGACTATCTGTGGATGCACCCCCACAATTCAATCCTAGGCTTTTACGCCTATTGTACTCTGACTCCAGCACGGCTCTGGCAGTATATGTATTTTTATTTTATTGATGCACTGGCAACGTGCGGCTTCAATTTCCATGTGCTAACTTAGCCGACAGTGATGCACCCATTAGTTTAATTTGTAGATCACCATCTCCCGGTCGGGGGATCGAACCGCCATTCTGCAACTCCGCATAGCATCAGCAACCAGGCATCTTTCCACTGGACCACCTCACCAAGACTAAAAAGTCAAGGATTGGCCGACCAGTTTTCACATGTCTGATATACTGACACACTGACGATTCATATGGGACTATCTGTGGATGCATTAGTTTCAAAATACACGTATTTAACAGAATATTGCTCAAATTCAAGTAACACACAAAATACATTATGTTTATGAAAAAAATCTGTTCACGAGTATGGGATTGTGGTAGGTGAAGAGATACATCTGCATATGATAGAATGATAAAATTATTATAAAAATTTACCTGAGTTTGATTCTCATTTAAAAACATACACAGATTTTCATTTAAGAAAACATACAATCAACTATCTTAACTGAAATGCCCGATATCTGGTAACGACCGGCGGCCACGAAGACAGGTAAACTCAAATCTGTTTTAGACTAGCATCTGACAGACCGCCAAAAACTTGACATTTAAAAATCCAAAATGCAGATGGTCTCGCAAACAGGAACAGATCGGAAATAATGTTTAAACAAGAGGCACAACGGCCTTGACACTCAGATGCCTAATACTGACATTGTTCGCATAATTGACGAATACAAATGTATTTCCTCTATAGGGTTCAACAGTCTAAAATGTCTAAATGAACTGGAGTTATGGCCCTTGGTTAAAGGTGTGGCCTCTTCATATTCATAGCTCAAATCAATGTATGTATGTATGTATGTATGTATGTATTTTTATTTTATCGACGCACTGGCAACGTGCGGCTTCAATTTCCATGTGCTAACTTAGCCGACAGTGATGCACCCATTAGTTTAATTTGTTGATCCCCATCTCCCGGCCGGGGGATCGAACCGCCATTCTGCAACTCCGCATAACATCAGCAACCAGGCATCTTTCCACTGGACCACCGCACCAAGACTAAAAAGTCAAGGATTGGCCGACCAGTTTTCACATGTCTGATATACTGACACACTGACGATTCATATGGGACTATCTGTGGATGCATTAGTTTCAAAATACACGTATTTAACAGAATATTGCTCAAATTCAAGTAACACACAAAATACATTATGTTTATGAAAAAAATCTGTTCACGAGTATGGGATTGTGGTAGGTGAAGAGATACATCTGCATATGATAGAATGATAAAATTATTATAAAAATTTACATGAGTTTGATTCTCATTTAAAAACATACACAGATTTTCATTTAAGAAAACATACAATCAACTATCTTAACTGAAATGCTCGATATCTGGTAACGACCGGCGGCCACGAAGACAGGTAAACTCAAATCTGTTTTAGACTAGCATCTGACAGACCTCCAAAAACTTGACATTTAAAAATCCAAAATGCAGATGGTCTCGCAAACAGGAACAGATCGGAAATAATGTTTAAACAAGAGGCCCAACGGCCTTGACACTCAGATGCCTAATACTGACATTGTTCGCTTAATTGACGAACACGAATGTATTTCCTCTATAGGGTTCAACAGTCTAAAATGTCTAAATGAACTGGAGTTATGGCCCTTGGTTAAAGGTGTGGCCTCTTCATATTCATAGCTCAAATCAATGTATGTATGTATGTATGTATGTTTATTTTATTGACGCACTGGCAACGTGCGGCTTCAATTTCCATGTGCTAACTTAGCCGACAGTGATGCACCCATTAGTTTAATTTGTTGATCACCATCTCCCGGTCGGGGGATCGAACCGCCATTCTGCAACTCCGCATAGCATCAGCAACCAGGAATCTTTGCACTGGACCACCGCACCAAGACTAAAAAGTCAAGGATTGGCCGACCAGTTTTCACTTGTCTGATATACTGACACACTGACGATTCATATGGGACTATCTGTGGATGCATTAGTTTCAAAATACACGTATTTAACAGAATATTGCTCAAATTCAAGTAACACAAAATACATTATGTTTATGAAAAAAATCTGTTCACGAGTATGGGATTGTGGTAGGTGAAGAGATACATCTGCATATGATAGAATGATAAAATTATTATAAAAATTTACATGAGTTTGATTCTCATTTATAAACATACACAGATTTTCATTTAAGAAAACATACAATCAACTATCTTAACTGAAATGCCCGATATCTGGTAACGACCGGCGGCCACGAAGACAGGTAAACTCAAATCTGTTTTAGACTAGCATCTGACAGACCACCAAAAACTTGACATTTAAAAATCCAAAATGCAGACGGTCTCGCAAACAGGAACAGATCGGAAATAATGTTTAAACAAGAGGCCCAACGGCCTTGACACTCAGATGCCTAATACTGACATTGTTCGCTTAATTGACGAATACGAATGTATTTCCTCTATAGGGTTCAACAGTCTAAAATATCTAAATGAACTGGAGTTATGGCCCTTGGTTAAAGGTGTGGCCTCTTCATATTCATAGCTCAAATCAATGTATGTATGTATTTTTATTTTATTGACGCACTGGCAACGTGCGGCTTCAATTTCCATGTGCTAACTTAGCCGACAGTGCTGCACCCGTTAGTTTAATTTGTTGATCACCATCTCCCGGTCGGGGGATCGAACCGTCATCCTGCAACTCCGCATAGCATCAGCAACCAGGCATCTTTCCACTGGACCACCGCACCAAGACGATAATGTCAAGGATTGGCCGACCAGCTTTCACATGTCTGATATACTGACACACTGACGATTCATATGGGACTATCTGTGGATGCATCTGTCACAATCAATCCTAGGCTTTTACGCCTATTGTACTCTGACTCCAGCACGGCTCTGGCAGTATATGTATTTTTATTTTATTGACGCACTGGCAACGTGCGGCTTCAATTTCCATGTGCTAACTTAGCCGACAGTGCTGCACCCGTTAGTTTAATTTGTTGATCACCATCTCCCGGTCGGGGGATCGAACCGTCATCCTGCAACTCCGCATAGCATCAGCAACCAGGCATCTTTCCACTGGACCACCGCACCAAGACTATAAAGTCAAGGATTGGCCGACCAGCTTTCACATGTCTGATATACTGACACACTGACGATTCATATGGGACTATCTGTGGATGCATCTGTCACAATCAATCCTAGGCTTTTACGCCTATTGTACTCTTGACTCCAGCACGGCTCTGGCAGTATATGTATTATGTATGTATGTATGTATTATGTATGTATGTATGTATGTATTTTTATTTTATTGACGCACTGGCAACGTGCGGCTTCAATTTCCATGTGCTAACTTAGCCGACAGTGATGCACCCGTTAGTTTAATTTGTTGATCACCATCTCCCGGTCGGGGGATCGAACCGCCATTCTGCAACTCCGCATAGCATCAGCAACCAGGCATCTTTCCACTGGACCACCGCACCAAGACTAAAAAGTCAAAGATTGGCCGACCAGCTTTCACATGTCTGATATACTGACACACTGACGATTCATATGGGACTATCTGTGGATGCATCTGTCCCAATCAATCCTTGGCTTTTACGCCTATTGTACTCTGACTCCAGCACGGCTCTGGCAGTATATGTATTTTTATTTTATTGACGCACTGGCAACGTGCGGCTTCAATTTCCATGTGCTAACTTAGCCGACAGTGATGCACCCGTTAGTTTAATTTGTTGATCACCATCTCCCGGTCGGTGGATCGAACCGCCATTCTGCAACTCCGCATAGCATCAGCAACCAGGCATCTTTCCACTGGACCACTGCACCAAGACTAAAAAGTCAAGGATTGGCCGACCAGCTTTCACATGTCTGATATACTGACAAACTGACGATTCATATGGGACTATCTGTGGATGCATCTGTCACAATCAATCCTAGGCTTTTACGCCTATTGTACTCTGACTCCAGCACGGCTCTGGCAGTATATGTATTTTTATTTTATTGACGCACTGGCAACGTGCGGCTTCAATTTCCATGTGCTAACTTAGCCGACAGTGATGCACCCGTTAGTTTAATTTGTTGATCACCATCTCCCGGTCGGGGGACCAAACCGCCATTCTGCAACGCCTCATAGCATCAGCAACCAGGCATCTTTCCACTGGACCACCGCACCAAGACTAAAAAGTCAAGGATTGGCCAACCAGCTTTCACATGTCTGATATACTGACACACTGACGATTCATATGGGACTATCTGTGGATGCATCTGTCACAATCAATCCTAGGCTTTTACGCCTATTGTACTCTGACTCCAGCACGGCTCTGGCAGTATATGTATTTTTATTTTATTGACGCACTGGCAACGTGCGGCTTCAATTTCCATGTGCTAACTTAGCCGACAGTGATGCACCCGTTAGTTTAATTTGTTGATCACCATCTCCCGGTCGGGGGATCGAACCGCCATTCTGCAACTCCGCATAGCATCAGCAACCAGGCATCTTTCCACTGGACCACCGCACCAAGACTAAAAAGTCAAGGATTGGCCAACCAGCTTTCACATGTCTAATATACTGACACACTGACGATTCATATGGGACTATCTGTGGATGCATCTGTCACAATCAATCCTAGGCTTTTACGCCTATTGTACTCTGACTCCAGCACGGCTCTGGCAGTATATGTATTTTTATTTTATTGACGCACTGGCAACGTGCGGCTTCAATTTCCATGTGCTAACTTAGCCGACAGTGATGCACCCGTTAGTTTAATTTGTTGATCACCATCTCCCGGTCGGGGGACCGAACCGCCATTCTGCAACTCCGCATCGCATCAGCAACCAGGCATCTTTCCACTGGACCACCGCACCAAGACTAAAAAGTCAAGGATTGGCCAACCAGCTTTCACATGTCTAATATACTGACACACTGACGATTCATATGGGACTATCTGTGGATGCATCTGTCACAATCAATCCTAGGCTTTTACGCCTATTGTACTCTGACTCCAGCACGGCTCTGGCAGTATATGTATTTTTATTTTATTGACGCACTGGCAACGTGCGGCTTCAATTTCCATGTGCTAACTTAGCCGACAGTGATGCACCCGTTAGTTTAATTTGTTGATCACCATCTCCCGGTCGGGGGATCGAACCGCCATTCTGCAACTCCGCATAGCATCAGCAACCAGGCATCTTTCCACTGGACCACCACACCAAGACTAAAAAGTCAAGGATTGGCCGACCAGCTTTCACATGTCTGATATACTGACACACTGACGATTCATATGGGACTATCTGTGGATGCATCTGTCACAATCAATCCTAGGCTTTTATGCCTATTGTAGTCTGACTCCAGCACGGCTCTGGCAGTATATGTATTTTTATTTTATTGACGCACTGGCAATGTGCGGCTTCAATTTCCATGTGCTAACTTAGCCGACAGTGATGCACCCATTAGTTTAATTTGTTGATCACCATCTCCCGGTCGGGGGATCGAACCGCCATTCTGCAACTCCGCATAGCATCAGCAACCAGGCATCTTTCCACTGGACCACCGCACCAAGACTAAAAAGTCAAAGATTGGCCGACAAGTTTTCACATGTCTGATATACTGACACACTGACGATTCATATGGGACTATCTGTGGATGCACCCGCCACAATTCAATCCTAGGCTTTTACGCCTATTGTACTCTGACTCCAGCACGGCTCTGGCAGTATATGTATTTTTATTTTATTGACGCACTGGCAACGTGCGGCTTCAATTTCCATGTCCTAACTTAGCCGACAGTGATGCACTCATTAGTTTAATTTGTCGATCACCATCTCCCGGTCGGGGGATCGAACCGCCATTCTGCAACTCCGCATAGCATCAACAACCAGACATCTTTCCACTGGACCACCGCACCAAGGCTAAAAGTCAAGGATTGGCCGACCAGTTTTCACATGTCTGATATACTGACACACTGACGATTCATATGGGAATATCTGTCGATGCACCCGCCACAATTCAATCCTAGGCTTTTACGCCTATTGTACTCTGACTCCAGCACGGCTCTGGCAGTATATGTATTTTTATTTTATTGACGCACTGGCAACGTGCGGCTTCAATTTCCATGTGCTAACTTAGCCGACAGTGATGCACTCATTAGTTTAATTTGTTGATTTCCATCTCCCGGTCGGGGGATCGAACCGCCATTCTGCAACTCCGCATAGCATCAACAACCAGGCATCTTTCCACTGGACCACCGCACCAAGACTAAAAGTCAAGGATTGGCCGACCAGTTTTCACATGTCTGATATACTGACACACTGACGATTCATATGGGACTATCAGTGGATGCACCCGCCACAATTCAATCCTAGGCTTTTACGCCTATTGTACTCTGACTCCAGCACGGCTCTGGCAGTATATATATTTTTTTTTTATTGACGCACTGGCAACGTGTGGCTTCAATTTCCATGTGCTAACTTAGCCGACAGTGATGCACCCATTAGTTTAATTTGTTGATCACCATCTCCCGGTCGGGGGATCGAACTGCCATTCTGCAACTCCGTATAGCATCAGCAACCAGGCATCTTTCCACTGGACCACCGCACCAAGACTAAAAGTCAAGGATTGGCCGACCAGTTTTCACATGTCTGATATACTGACACACTGACGATTCATATGGGACTATCTGTGGATGCACCCGCCACAATTCAATCCTAGGCTTTTACGCCTATTGGACTCTGACTCCAGCACAGCTCTGGCAGTATATGTATTTTTATTTTATTGACGCACTGGCAACGTGCGGCTTCAATTTCCATGTGCTAACTTAGCCGACAGTGATTCACCCATTAGTTTAATTTGTTGATCACCATCTCCCGGTCGCGGGATCGAACCGCCATTCTGCAACTCCGCATAGCATCAGCAACCAGACATCTTTCCACTGGACCACCGCACCAAGACTAAAAGTCAAGGATTGGGCGACCAGTTTTCACACTTCTGATATACTGACACACTGACGATTCATATGGGACTATCTGTGGATGCACCCGCCACAATTCAATCCTAGGCTTTTACGCCTATTGTACTCTGACTCCAGCACGGCTCTGGCAGTATATGTATTTTTATTTTATTGATGCACTGGCAACGTGCGGCTTCAATTTCCATGTGCTAACTTAGCCGACAGTGATGCACCCATTAGTTTAATTTGTAGATCACCATCTCCCGGTCGGGGGATCGAACCGCCATTCTGCAACTCCGCATAGCATCAGCAACCAGGCATCTTTCCACTGGACCACCTCACCAAGACTAAAAAGTCAAGGATTGGCCGACCAGTTTTCACATGTCTGATATACTGACACACTGACGATTCATATGGGACTATCTGTGGATGCATTAGTTTCAAAATACACGTATTTAACAGAATATTGCTCAAATTCAAGTAACACACAAAATACATTATGTTTATGAAAAAAATCTGTTCACGAGTATGGGATTGTGGTAGGTGAAGAGATACATCTGCATATGATAGAATGATAAAATTATTATAAAAATTTACATGAGTTTGATTCTCATTTAAAAACATACACAGATTTTCATTTAAGAAAACATACAATCAACTATCTTAACTGAAATGCTCGATATCTGGTAACGACCGGCGGCCACGAAGACAGGTAAACTCAAATCTGTTTTAGACTAGCATCTGACAGACCTCCAAAAACTTGACATTTAAAAATCCAAAATGCAGATGGTCTCGCAAACAGGAACAGATCGGAAATAATGTTTAAACAAGAGGCCCAACGGCCTTGACACTCAGATGCCTAATACTGACATTGTTCGCTTAATTGACGAACACGAATGTATTTCCTCTATAGGGTTCAACAGTCTAAAATGTCTAAATGAACTGGAGTTATGGCCCTTGGTTAAAGGTGTGGCCTCTTCATATTCATAGCCCAAATCAATGTATGTATGTATGTATGTATGTATGTTTATTTTATTGACGCACTGGCAACGTGCGGCTTCAATTTCCATGTGCTAACTTAGCCGACAGTGATGCACCCATTAGTTTAATTTGTTGATCACCATCTCCCGGTCGGGGGATCGAACCGCCATTCTGCAACTCCGCATAGCATCAGCAACCAGGCATCTTTCCACTGGACCACCGCACCAAGACTAAAAAGTCAAGGATTCGCCGACCAGTTTTCACATGTCTGATATACTGACACACTGACGATTCATATCGGACTATCTGTGGATGCATTAGTTTCAAAATACACGTATTTAACAGAATATTGCTCAAATTCAAGTAACACAAAATACATTATGTTTATGAAAAAAATCTGTTCACGAGTATGGGATTGTGGTAGGTGAAGAGATACATCTGCATATGATAGAATGATAAAATTATTATAAAAATTTACATGAGTTTGATTCTCATTTAAAAACATACACAGATTTTCATTTAAGAAAACATACAATCAACTATCTTAACTGAAATGCCCGATATCTGGTAACGACCGGCGGCCACGAAGACAGGTAAACTCAAATCTGTTTTAGACTAGCATCTGACAGACCACCAAAAACTCGACATTTAAAAATCCAAAATGCAGACGGTCTCGCAAACAGGAACAGATCGGAAATAATGTTTAAACAAGAGGCCCAACGCCCTTGACACTCATATGCCTAATACTGACATTGTTCGCTTAATTGACGAATACGAATGTATTTCCTCTATAGGGTTCAACAGTCTAAAATGTCTAAATGAACTGGAGCTATGGCCCTTGGTTAAAGGTGTGGCCTCTTCATATTCATAGCTCAAATCAATGTATGTATTTTTATTTTATTGACGCACTGGCAACGTGCGGCTTCAATTTCCATGTGCTAACTTAGCCGACAGTGCTGCACCCGTTAGTTTAATTTGTTGATCACCATCTCCCGGTCGGGGGATCGAACCGCCATCCTGCAACTCCGCATAGCATCAGCAACCAGGCATCTTTCCACTGGACCACTGCACCAAGACTAAAAGTCAAGGATTGGCCGACCAGCTTTCACATGTCTGATATACTGACACACTGACGATTCATATGGGACTATCTGTGGATGCATCTGTCACAATCAATCCTAGGCTTTTACGCCTATTGTACTCTGACTCCAGCACGGCTCTGGCAGTATATGTATTTTTATTTTATTGACGCACTGGCAACGTGCGGCTTCAATTTCCATGTGCTAACTTAGCCGACAGTGCTGCACCCGTTAGTTTAATTTGTTGATCACCATCTCCCGGTCGGGGGATCGAACCGCCATCCTGCAACTCCGCATAGCATCAGCAACCAGGCATCTTTCCACTGGACCACCGCACCAAGACTAAAAGTCAAGGATTGGCCGACCAGCTTTCACATGTCTGATATACTGACACACTGACGATTCATATGGGACTATCTGTGGATGCATCTGTCACAATCAATCCTAGGCTTTTACGCCTATTGTACTCTGACTCCAGCACGGCTCTGGCAGTATATGTATTTTTATTTTATTGACGCACTGGCAATGTGCGGCTTCAATTTCCATGTGCTAACTTAGCCGACAGTGCTGCACCCGTTAGTTTAATTTGTTGATCACCATCTCCCGGTCTGGGGATCGAACCGCCATCCTGCAACTCCGCATAGCATCAGCAACCAGGCATCTTTCCACTGGACCAGCGCACCAAGACTAAAAGTCAAGGATTGGCCGACCAGCTTTCACATGTCTGATATACTGACACACTGACGATTCATATGGGACTATCTGTGGATGCATCTGTCACAATCAATCCTAGGCTTTTACGCCTATTGTACTCTGACTCCAGCACGGCTCTGGCAGTATATGTATTTTTATTTTATTGACGCACTGGCAACGTGCGGCTTCAATTTCCATGTGCTAACTTAGCCGACAGTGCTGCACCCGTTAGTTTAATTTGTTGATCACCATCTCCCGGTCGGGGGATCGAACCGCCATCCTGCAACTCCGCATAGCATCAGCAACCAGGCATCTTTCCACGGGACCACCGCACCAAGACTAAAAGTCAAGGATTGGCCGACCAGCTTTCACATGTCTGATATACTGACACACTGACGATTCATATGGGACTATCTGTGGATGCATCTGTCACAATCAATCCTAGGCTTTTACGCCTATTGTACTCTGACTCCAGCACGGCTCTGGCAGTATATGTATTTTTATTTTATTGACGCACTGGCAACGTGCGGCTTCAATTTCCATGTGCTAACTTAGCCGACAGTGCTGCACCCGTTAGTTTAATTTGTTGATCACCATCTCCCGGTCGGGGGATCGAACCGCCATCCTGCAACTCCGCATAGCATCAGCAACCAGGCATCTTTCCACTGGACCACCGCACCAAGACTAAAAGTCAAGGATTGGCCGACCAGCTTTCACATGTCTGATATACTGACACACTGACGATTCATATGGGACTATCTGTGGATGCATCTGTCACAATCAATCCTAGGCTTTTACGCCTATTGTACTCTGACTCCAGCACGGCTCTGGCAGTATATGTATTTTTATTTTATTGACGCACTGGCAACGTGCGGCTTCAATTTCCATGTGCTAACTTAGCCGACAGTGCTGCACCCGTTAGTTTAATTTGTTGATCACCATCTCCCGGTCGGGGGATCGAACCGCCATCCTGCAACTCCGCATAGCATCAGCAACCAGGCATCTTTCCACTGGACCACCGCACCAAGACTAAAAGTCAAGGATTGGCCGACCAGCTTTCACATGTCTGATATACTGACACACTGACGATTCATATGGGACTATCTGTGGATGCATCTGTCACAATCAATCCTAGGCTTTTACGCCTATTGTACTCTGACTCCAGCACGGCTCTGGCAGTATATGTATTTTTATTTTATTGACGCACTGGCAACGTGCGGCTTCAATTTCCATGTGCTAACTTAGCCGACAGTGCTGCACCCGTTAGTTTAATTTGTTGATCACCATCTCCCGGTCGGGGGATCGAACCGCCATCCTGCAACTCCGCATAGCATCAGCAACCAGGCATCTTTCCACTGGACCAGCGCACCAAGACTAAAAGTCAAGGATTGGCCGACCAGCTTTCACATGTCTGATATACTGACACACTGACGATTCATATGGGACTATCTGTGGATGCATCTGTCACAATCAATCCTAGGCTTTTACGCCTATTGTACTCTGACTCCAGCACGGCTCTGGCAGTATATGTATTTTTATTTTATTGACGCACTGGCAACGTGCGGCTTCAATTTCCATGTGCTAACTTAGCTGACAGTGCTGCACCCGTTAGTTTAATTTGTTGATCACCATCTCCCGGTCGGGGGATCGAACCGCCATCCTGCAACTCCGCATAGCATCAGCAACCAGGCATCTTTCCACTGGACCACCGCACCAAGACTAAAAGTCAAGGATTGGCCGACCAGCTTTCACATGTCTGATATACTGACACACTGACGATTCATATGGGACTATCTGTGGATGCATCTGTCACAATCAATCCTAGGCTTTTACGCCTATTGTACTCTGACTCCAGCACGGCTCTGGCAGTATATGTATTTTTATTTTATTGACGCACTGGCAACGTGCGGCTTCAATTTCCATGTGCTAACTTAGCCGACAGTGCTGCACCCGTTAGTTTAATTTGTTGATCACCATCTCCCGGTCGGGGGATCGAACCGCCATCCTGCAACTCCGCATAGCATCAGCAACCAGGCATCTTTCCACTGGACCACCGCACCAAGACTAAAAGTCAAGGATTGGCCGACCAGCTTTCACATGTCTGATATACTGACACACTGACGATTCATATGGGACTATCTGTGGATGCATCTGTCACAATCAATCCTAGGCTTTTACGCCTATTGTACTCTGACTCCAGCACGGCTCTGGCAGTATATGTATTTTTATTTTATTGACGCACTGGCAACGTGCGGCTTCAATTTCCATGTGCTAACTTAGCCGACAGTGCTGCACCCGTTAGTTTAATTTGTTGATCACCATCTCCCGGTCGGGGGATCGAACCGCCATCCTGCAACTCCGCATAGCATCAGCAACCAGGCATCTTTCCACTGGACCAGCGCACCAAGACTAAAAGTCAAGGATTGGCCGACCAGCTTTCACATGTCTGATATACTGACACACTGACGATTCATATGGGACTATCTGTGGATGCATCTGTCACAATCAATCCTAGGCTTTTACGCCTATTGTACTCTGACTCCAGCACGGCTCTGGCAGTATATGTATTTTTATTTTATTGACGCACTGGCAACGTGCGGCTTCAATTTCCATGTGCTAACTTAGCTGACAGTGCTGCACCCGTTAGTTTAATTTGTTGATCACCATCTCCCGGTCGGGGGATCGAACCGCCATCCTGCAACTCCGCATAGCATCAGCAACCAGGCATCTTTCCACTGGACCACCGCACCAAGACTAAAAGTCAAGGATTGGCCGACCAGCTTTCACATGTCTGATATACTGACACACTGACGATTCATATGGGACTATCTGTGGATGCATCTGTCACAATCAATCCTAGGCTTTTACGCCTATTGTACTCTGACTCCAGCACGGCTCTGGCAGTATATGTATTTTTATTTTATTGACGCACTGGCAACGTGCGGCTTCAATTTCCATGTGCTAACTTAGCCGACAGTGCTGCACCCGTTAGTTTAATTTGTTGATCACCATCTCCCGGTCGGGGGATCGAACCGCCATCCTGCAACTCCGCATAGCATCAGCAACCAGGCATCTTTCCACTGGACCACCGCACCAAGACTAAAAGTCAAGGATTGGCCGACCAGCTTTCACATGTCTGATATACTGACACACTGACGATTCATATGGGACTATCTGTGGATGCATCTGTCACAATCAATCCTAGGCTTTTACGCCTATTGTACTCTGACTCCAGCACGGCTCTGGCAGTATATGTATTTTTATTTTATTGACGCACTGGCAACGTGCGGCTTCAATTTCCATGTGCTAACTTAGCCGACAGTGCTGCACCCGTTAGTTTAATTTGTTGATCACCATCTCCCGGTCGGGGGATCGAACCGCCATCCTGCAACTCCGCATAGCATCAGCAACCAGGCATCTTTCCACTGGACCACTGCACCAAGACTAAAAGTCAAGGATTGGCCGACCAGCTTTCACATGTCTGATATACTGACACACTGACGATTCATATGGGACTATCTGTGGATGCATCTGTCACAATCAATCCTAGGCTTTTACGCCTATTGTACTCTGACTCCAGCACGGCTCTGGCAGTATATGTATTTTTATTTTATTGACGCACTGGCAACGTGCGGCTTCAATTTCCATGTGCTAACTTAGCCGACAGTGCTGCACCCGTTAGTTTAATTTGTTGATCACCATCTCCCGGTCGGGGGATCGAACCGCCATCCTGCAACTCCGCATAGCATCAGCAACCAGGCATCTTTCCACTGGACCACCGCACCAAGACTAAAAGTCAAGGATTGGCCGACCAGCTTTCACATGTCTGATATACTGACACACTGACGATTCATATGGGACTATCTGTGGATGCATCTGTCACAATCAATCCTAGGCTTTTACGCCTATTGTACTCTGACTCCAGCACGGCTCTGGCAGTATATGTATTTTTATTTTATTGACGCACTGGAAACGTGCGGCTTCTAGCGCCAATTCCAAACTGAATTGCTCAAAAGCGCTTTACAAAATTTAGAATGCTCTTTGGAAAAGATATGTTTTTAGTAGTGATTTAAATGAGTAAATTTTAGAGCTGTTTCTAATTTCAGGTGGAAGAGAATTCCCGAATCGCGGACCGGCTCGAGAAAATGCACGATCACCAGTAGTTAAGTTTGATTTTGGTATGGTACATAGTAATTGTGTGCTAGACCTAAGAGACCTTGGTGCTGCTCTTTGCTGGATTAAGGATTTTAAGTACGGTGGGGCCAGATCATTTAGGCACTTGAACACCAACAAAGCCACCTTGTACCATATACGTTGTCTCATAGGCAACCAGTGCAGCTCCAATAGGACAGGTGTGATATGATCGAATCTTTTGGTGTGTGTAATCAGTCTAGCTGCTGTATTCTGCGCTCTCGGTAAACGATCTAATTGGCTAGATGGTATTCCTATTAACAGAGAGTTACAGCAGTCCAGGCGTGACGTGATGGTAGCATGTACGAGAGTTTTGACCGCGTTTTCATCCAGGAAGCTGCAAATTTTGCTAATGTTCCGAATGTGGAACGGCAGACAGTGGTAACATGAGCTTCCATCGATAAGGAATTGTCAAATGTTACGCCTATGTTACGGGCACTTGCACTGAAAGATACGTCAGCCTCCCCAATGTGCAAACTGGTGATGTCAACCTTATGTCTTAGGTGCGGTGAGGTTATTAACAGAATTTCAGTTTTCTTATCATTCAACTGCAATAAGTTGCTTAACATCCATAGTTTAATGTCACGAACACAGTCTTCAACATGCTCACGAGCATTCACCTGGTCATTTGCATAGAATGCGAGATATAGCTGTGTATCGTCAGCGTAGAAATGGTAACTTATGCCATGAGACTGCAATAGCACTCCAAGGGGTGCTGTATAGATTGTAAAAAGGATCGGTCCCAGGACCGACCCCTGTGGCACACCTGATGTTAATTCATGTTCCTCTGATTTGATATTATTCACAATGATCATTTGATGGCGTTTTCTGAGATATGATGAAAACCAAGCAAGAGAAGTGTCTAAAATGCCCAGTTCTGCTAATCTAGATAACATGACATCGTGGTCTATAGTGTCAAATGCGGCAGACAAATCCAGGAGAACTAGTAAAACACACTTGCGTTCATCCATGGAACATAAGACATCATTTTGTATGCGCAGTAGGGCTGTCTCAGTGCTGTTAAGTTCGCGGCATGCGCTTTGAAAAGGTTCCAGAAGATTATTTCTTACTAAGTGATCATTGAGCTGCTTGGCGACAACTCGTTCTAATACTTTTGATAGGAAAGGTAAATTTGAAACAGGTCTGTAGTTTCCAAGCACATTTTGGTCTAGTGATGACTTTTTTTAGTAACGGAATCACGATTGCAGTTTTGAACAGGTCTTCATAGTCCCAATAAATATTATCAATAGGAAGATATCTCCCAATTTTACTTTAATCCATCAACAATTGAAGAAACAAATGTATCTTCTCCATAGGGTTCAATGGCCTAAACTGTGTAAATGAACCAGAGTTATGGCCTTTGTTTAAAGATATGCCCTCTTTATTTTAATATATTAAGGATGGTGGCAGATATCTGCCAAATTTGATTTTAATCCATCGATAAATGATGAAACGTGCCACAAACATATTTTCCACATAGGCTTCAATACATTGAAAATATAGCAAGGGCCATAACTACGCTATTTGAAGGTGTGGCCATGTCACATTCATAGTCACTAGAGATAGTGCCAATAAGAATATATAAGCCAAATTTGGCTTTAATCCATTGATAAATGATGAAATGTGCCACAAACATATTTTCACCATAGGCTTCAATATCTTGAAAATAAAGCAAGGGCCATAACTCTGCTATTCGAAGGCATGGTCACATCCTCATAACCCTTTAACCCTAAGGAACCTACGAGCCGTCTAGACAGCGTGCAAAAAGCGTACAAATAAACCTACGAGCCGTCTGGACGGGTTTCAATAATTGGACGTGGTGGCCTACGCGCCGTCTGGACGGCTTTAAGAGCACCCTTTTTCGATCGTTAATACACAAGCATTACGGGCGTTTTATCCAATCAAACTTAGCGTTACATTACGTCAGATGATTGAATTTTATAAATCCACTGTTGATTGGTCAATTCAGTTTGTTTACAAATTTCTACGGGAAAATATAAATAGTTTTCTGTGAATGAAATTCCTAACGTAAAATCGTCAACAATAGTGTGTCGATTCCTTTATTTAACCGAGTACCCGATTCCATGATGGCCGGAATCGCTTAGTGAGAATGTCTAGTAGGTTTACCAAAATTGGCAAAAATTTAATCTACAGAATGACAGAACGGAGTGACAGACAGACCGGAGCGACTGAGCAACTAGACCGACTGACAGGCAGCAAACAGACGGATGTATGGGCGGACGGACAGACAGACTTGTACTAGCTGTGAGTCGCAACGAAAAATACCAGACATCCATACCAGAATAGAAATTTCTGACCATTACTCTGGAATGCAAGATGGTAGAATCACCAGACTTATCACAGCGCTTTACGTTGTGCTCCTTAGGCTTGCTGTGAGTTTGATATCGAATGGTAAAATATCTAGAGCACTCGGTCGCTAACTTACATTGCCGGAGCACAAAAGCTCCTGCGCTGTCTATTTAATGAGGGAATCCCTACAAACCCTGAATCTCGATTTCCATAGAACTATACATGTAAGATGTTGACTATCTTGAAACTAATTTGACTGGGTGACGTTGCTGCCAGACAAATTAATTTCAATAAATTCAACATAATGTTTATTAAATAGTAAAGACATACAATTCGTACAACAACGTTTAGTCCGTCATCAAGTAGACGTTCATGATGAACTTATCTATGTCCTTCGTGATGAATGTAATTAATTATGATGTCATCCTACATGTCACGTAGTTGATTATGATATCATATGATTGATGGACAAACTGGAATCCTCCATTGTATATTATTTCTCCACAATCGCTCAAGATACAGATGTCAGCCAATCTTTACACCATTGCTGACTGGTAGTAAATATTTATCATTCATTCCAGGTTTTAGGCATGAAACCACTAGTCATGTCCATCATAATATAAGTTAACCCATTGTCGCTCATATCCCGCCAAAACGGCTTCTATAGTCGTCTTATGAAATATCCATTTGCAGACCAAGAGAAGGCTATTTTTGAAAATTTGTCACTTGAATGACTGGGTCGATAACCGACCCAGTCATTGTAGTGGTAAATTTTCAAAAATAGTCATCTCTTGGTCTGCAAATGGACATTTTCTATGTGAAAATTTATATTTTCTTGGATAAATTTGAGGGTTAAAGGGGTTAACATGTTTCCAAAACAAAAACAGAAACTTATTACTTAGTACAATTTTGAAAATAATCTAAGAAATGTTCTGTTAAATATTTTGAACTGAATTTGATTGGAAGCCATTGCTGCCTTAATCCTGTCATGCTGAAGCCGGCTAAAACCAGCCTTCAGTAGTCTTTTGGAATGGCCATTTGCAGGCCAAGAGAATAATCTTTAGGACAATTTACAACGGGAATGACTGGCTTGATAAACAATCATTCAAGTAGTGATATTGTATAATGAATATGCAAATTATTGGATGAATTCCCAAAGAGATAAATAATCCAAATCATTTTAATTTTCTAAATAAACTTCAGAGTTTATTATATTTTACCAGATCATTCTGTTGTATTTATCACACCAACATGTATTTGTGTATGCATGCATTAGTTATCTCCTCACCAGTGCTGCTCTAATAGAGGATCTGATCTGTTTTGGAAAAGGGAAAAGTTCAGTGTTGGCATCCGCTCCGGTTTAGCTCTTTTTAAATGACATTTGCACGCACAAGTGGTTATCCAATTTAAAACAAACCTTCGTGGATGTGGTCTATAGGACTAGTCTGCATCAAAATCTTTTCGATTTTTGAAATTTTTCCTTTGTTTTTTCATGTTTGAACTTAGAATATTTTCTGCGTCCCGGTTGAGTTTTTTCTGTGGTTAAGCTATTTTCACTTCAAGAGTATACTTACCATCCTGATACTTGTTGATATTTCGTAAATATCAAACTAGCTACAATATAGCACAGAATAAAAAAGAAACCTCCCCTTCCCCCTCACCCCCCCCCCCCAATGGCAGGTTACACATCTGTCAGTCTCGGCGGAAGCGTGACCAATGGCGCGCATGCGCAGAGTGACACGTCCTCTTTCCTCGATATGCCAATGCAACATGTTTCTTACCTTGCTTAGCCTTTTTGTTTTGTTTGGTACACATTCTAAGACTATTTGTAGATCCAAAACTCAAATTCTAAGAATCATTGCAGATACTTCTAAGTCTCCTGATGAGCAGCCGGGCATGAACTATCAGGTGTAGACATAAAATCTAGCTTTAGCACTTAGTGTCATCTATTTCCGGGATTCACTAAATACGCGAACCTGGTTCAATTGTATTACATTTACACACATGTAATGTCTATTAGCTAGCCCCATGTTGTTTTATATCTTCCAGGTCCCTCAAAGCAGTCCTGTCGTGATACCGGTCCCTTGGCGTTTTTAATAGTTAATTGTATTAAGGGATGTAGTAAGGGTATATAATACTGTAACGAATTGGGGGAGAACATAGGCTCACCGGAAACCGCTGGAGGAGGCTCTAATCGAAATGGGTTGAAATGCCTATAAATAACTGGACTTGGAACTGGTCCAGTCAAGGACTTGGGTATAACGGTTGAATGAGCAAGAGGAGCCTCAAGCGATGGAATGGGAGTAGCAGTTACATTGTTTACTCTCATTCCATCTCCATGCCCAACTATTCGAGGAAGCCTCCTTTCCACATCTGAAAATCGACTTTTCAGATTGGAAATTTCCCGCTCTTCGAGAGATAACTGATCAATGAGATCAGTTTCTCTCGCGTTATGCCCTCTATTTCCCAGTCCAAGTCCTCCTCCATAGCCACAGAAGCTTCATTCTCTGGTGGCGAGTGCATTCGCCGATCAACTCATGACCGAGCGATCCACTCCACGAGATGGTGAAGCGTTTATGATTTCAGAGTCAGGTGACTCTATTGGACATCTTAAGAAGAGTACAAAAAGTGCGGTGGTGAAGTTAGTGCTGGAGAGAATAAACTAAGATGGTGGTTGTTAGTGCAAAAGGTTGGTGTGGCACCAAAATCCAAATAGGTCTAAAGACTATCCTGTCTGCAAAATTCTAAAGAAGAATCAAATTCTCGTGGGAAGTGTGATGCAATATAAATAGGCTCTAAATAGAAAGACCGAGCTGCGAAAGACAATGGATCTTAAACCAATAAGTTGATAGTTGAAAAGTCGTAGGTCAGATTGCAAACAAGTTTGCAATCGAACAGAACAAAGTTTCAAATATAAACAAAGTGGGAAAAACCCTAATGAACTACTAGCTAACTAATGGCTCAAAGGTCAAATTAACCTACTGTGTCCCAGAAAAAGTGTAATGGTTATCTAAAAAATCACTTAAAAAGGTCAATTGAAATTGACTAAGTGATTGGTATCAAAGTTGAATGTTATATATAAATGTCACTTATTATAAACAATAGCTAAGGTAGAGACAAATAATAACAATCTGGCAAGTGAATGGTGCACAGATTAAATACTGTAGTGATAGCGAATGAGCACACTATCTGGCAACAACACTGCAATTTAAATTCTGTCAGCTTTGGTATATCTACAAATACTAATAGTGTAACAGTGTTAACACTATCTGGCAACAGAATACCACGAGTACAATCTGGCAAGACTATCAAATGGAAGACACCCTGCTAGGGTTCAAACAACCAAAAATGGGACTAGGCTCAGCGATGTTGTCGGGTATACAAGTACCAACTATGACTGCAATCCGGCAATAAGTACCAATTGGAAAGCACTGACAACAAACTACTGTCCTGAAATTTAACAAGTGAAAAGGCAAACTAACTCTCCAAATTGACTAGAACAACCTGGCATGGAAAGCAATCATGAGCCATGAGATGAATCAGCAGAAGATTACTTTGCCTGCAAAGCTATTCAAACGTAATAAGAATGAGGATAAGGACGTCAACGAAACTTAAATTCTAGGGAATCCGGTTGCTGAATTGATATAGTAAGACTATTAATTTTTAGACTGTCCTGAGTCTAACTTATTAGATTATAGGAGCGCGAACTCACTATTGAAATAGCCTAGACAAATAATGCAGACCTATAACTTAATTGTAAACCCTTAATGGCAAGGAATATTGTTCAAATGTGTTCGTGAAAACAGATTTAACGAACATTCATCACACGGAAGAGGTTATACCGTGCTGCTTTACTTTCACACTCCCTGCTAAGATGGACAAGCTTTCCCTTGGGGCCTGGGTTAATGTGATACCAGACTAAGTTTTGAGCATCCAATGCGTGTTGATACCTAGAGCCAAATTTGTGGCAATTTGGAACTAATTTTAAAGTGCCCACTCAAAGTTTTACTAAATTAATCAGAAACAGCCAAGACAGCACTGATAAGCACCATAGACTGCAATCTAATAAATCTGGTTCACCTATCCTAGTTATAAAGATGAAATGCCCAGACAGATTCAATAGCTATAATTTTCTAGTCTATGATGTAATAGAGCTTAAAGCGTCACTAAGTGAGGCAGGAACACCTCCTTAGCAAAGATTTAAGCGATGTACAATAAAACTTCAATAAATGACATTCTAGAACTAACTGTAAATCCCCTAGTGAATATATATAATAATCAAATAAGCAAATCTGCTCAGTGTATAAGTAGTGGCGAATATCCACAACAATAAGAAGTTTCTAACAGTTATAAATAGTACCTCTTATAACAATGCACCTTATAATTTTAAGTTAGGTGCTTAATACATTTATAAAAATACAAGCACCTTGTAATTTTCAGTTAGGTGCTTAATAAATTCATGCACCTTATAATTTTCAGTTAGGTATATATAAATTTATAGAATACATGCACCTTTTAATTTTCGGATAGGTGCTTAATAAATTCATAAAATTCTGGTGGCGTAAATACATGACGTCGTTATGTACAATTACCTTGAAATTGACTATAGAGCTCTAAATAGAACATCCTAATATTACATTGTGATGAATATAAAATTCATCCTGGAATTTTGACAAGCAAAAAGGAGTACAAATGGTGCCTCTTCAAGTGCCAGTGACGTAGAAGTCCTTGCTTCGGGCGAAGCGAATAATCAACTTAATAACACTACAATAAATTAAGGCCTTGACTTACAAAACTATTTCAAAAGCTCAAGGCCTAATTACATAAGAAGTTACGTTTTAAGTCAGTTAAATATTTACCGCAAGCAAAGACTTCTAGCCCTAAACATTTTGATGTTTTTACTAGTAAAGTCAAAAGCTGAAGAAGGCTCTATCATTTTCCTAAACTTTGAAACAATAGCCCGCATGAGCTGTCATAACTAGGCGTACATCTAAAACAATGAGATCAGTGATTGGCTGAATAATAAGCTTTAAGCCAATCACAATCTCTAACACGATTAAAGCAAATGTCACGGACTGTATAACAGGACATATGACTCAAGTTTTGCATGGTCAGAATGTTAACCCTAAATCACTGAAGTTGAAACACCCCCCCCCCCAAAGGTAATTGAAAATTCAGAATACACATCCAATCACGTAAAGTAAAATGCTAAATGACCTGTGTTGATCAGGCACAATACCATTACATAAATTTCGATAAACAAGATGAGAATTCAACAATCGCAATCACCGACCGACAGAAAGGGTTAACTGGCAGGCTGACTGTCGCCTGTCATTTGATATGCAAATTTCCGCACCAGTCATGTTCTGCAACACCATCACTGAGACAGATATTTGGTAATGGTTTAAGGAAAATGCCCACGTGACAGGCAATATCTAAAAATAAATCAGCAACCGAACACGTATGACAAACATTAAATAATACGCGTACAGGCAGACGTTATCTAAAATGTCAGCATAACCGGAATTCCGTTGTGTCATGAAAAGGGAGCTAGATTAATTGGGTGTTCACCAGAATCCATGACAGAAGTTAATGCGGCTACAATAATAAACTGGTATCATCCCAGCGTGTACAAACCATGACATTACGCATTCCGATGTTTGACCCATTGAGGTCACAAAATCTGACTTACATAATTGTCATCATTCAAAACATACTAGGGTAAGTGAAAAAGTCGATTCTAACCTGAAAATTCATTATTACATCAGAAAACTAGTCAGACATAATCAAATGTGAAGGAAAGCCCAGGCAACGTAATCTGATTCCATACAAACAACAAATCAATAGAAGTTTGCCATGGAATCATTGAGGAGAACCGCTAAATCTGACGATGTTCATTTCAATACAAATCCTTACGTCTCTACCCTGGGACTCTATGTTCCTGAAGCTCTGCAGAGCATTAACCGGGAGATTGCTCTCCTGGATGCAGCAATCTTAGTGTAGGATTAATACTAGAGATGTTCGCAGGAAGACTCAATATATTTGAAAATCTTAACATTTTTTGACTGCCTAGCCTCCTTCCTGCTTTCTCTAATGGTAAATGTATTGTTCTATGCAAGTCATTTAGAAAATGGAATGAATGTATGCGTGAGAGTGCTTGATACAATCTCATTATTCTCTGATTTGTAGAAAAGGAGTAATACATTAGTTTGATATTCGTTTACTGTCTATCTCCCATTAAGAAAATGATGTCATAATCGACATGTATTGCTTTAATTCTTTAGTAATTGTTTTACTAAAGCAACTTCTTTTATTATGGTTTTAAAAGTGTCAAAAGTTGTGTTGTTTTCACTAAAGATTGTATTATCTCAAACTACTAAAGCTAATAGTTTTCATCTGTTTGTCGTTTCAGAAAGTAAGTATGGACTCTCTGGTGTGTCATCGTTATCCCAAGATTAAGTTTTCACATCACGAGTGCACCAGGTGTAGCACATGCGACCATTCGTATAGATGCCATATCAGTGGTAGGATGAGCTATTCCTGGAGATCGTAAAACTCCAAGAGATAGAAAAGGCGAACGAGAATGCTCGTCATAAGGAGGGTTATGGTAGAAAATGAACACTTCCATGCCTGACATGGAAGCCTTTAGTTTAGAAATGATGGACCAGATGAAGAAGACCCTGAAAGACATGATTCCAGAGATGCTTCGCAGCATGCTTCCTGCATCATGTTCTTCAGGGACTTCGTCATGTGTGCTCGATCAAGAATTCCCCGTATCTGTATCTGGTATTTCTACTAGGGTTCTGCCAGTTTTTGACAATGATCTAGAGTTGTTCCCCATTGGTTCAGCCTTGAGGTTCGCCTCGCTTGTTGACCCAGGGACGGAAGCTGTGGTTTTGGACGGCCGCTTATCGACCGCCCTTCAGCATCCAGCATCCCTCTTCCAGCGATGCCAATCCTGCCCAGGCTGGATTAGCTCTCTTTACTAAACTAGCGTCAAAATCTTTCTGAGCAGAATGAAGAGGAATTCTTGTTAGGTCAATCCGATGGCCGTGGAAATGTAGACATGTATGCCTCCGTCGGGGCATACAGGTGACTATTTCCAAGGAGTTACCCACTCAGGGCTAAAGTTTCGGCTCAGCGGATTGGCCTAGTTGGTGCGGATGATAGGCCATATAGAAGTATCTCAGGTTACCGACCGATTCGGTACACACATGGCGCCATGGCTCCGGCTCCAGATATAGCTAAGGCTCAAGCCATGCTAGCCTTTACGGGTCCGTATATTGTGTCTGGCTATACAGGGCTATTCATGGCACCAGCTAACTTATCCACCTGGGAATGTCGTGAAAGACGACGAAGGCCCTAGACATGTCGAAACAGAACTCAAGGTAGAGCCGTCAGGTTCACAATCGGATCAATGCCCATGTTTTAGGGAAAACCAGCGATGACCACTAGGCCATCTCTGCCATATGCTGAGCATATCAAACCTGATGGAAGAATGGCGAAGGTTCCCCGAAAGGTGGCAAAGTGGTGTCGTATTAATGATGAGGCATTTCATCAATACGTTGGTGGCCCAAAGCCATGCGCAGATGATCGTGCAGGTTTAGGTCAAGATACGCGATCTGGGTCCCGATCCCTTGTGCTAATTCGTTCAGACAACACAACAGTAGTGGCTTACATAAACAGCCAGTGCGGGACAAAGTCGCCCAGTCATTGTATGATGACATGGAAACTACCTTTCAGGTGCCTTAATGTCATGGGATTACCTTGAAAGAAGCTCGTATTCCAGGAAGGCTCAATCTCCTAGCGTACTCACTGAGCCAACGGATGAGCATTCTTCCAACGGAATGGCAACTAAATCAATTGTTGGCCGATCATCTGTTCATCCACTGGGATAAACCCAACATAGATTTATTCACAGCAAAGAAGTATGCGAAGATGACAATGTACATCTCTTCTATTCCATATTCGAGCACAATCGCAACATTTGCGCTGGCCATCAGGCCAGAGGGAATGTATGCATACACATGTCCACCAGCAATCCAATATCATCTAGGGCAAGAGCTAAACTAAGTTTGTTCACGAGAACTTGATTGGGAAAACAGTTTGGCAGCCAAGTTAGATGAGCTAGTTTTTGTAAAAAAAACCCCACCTTCTAGAGCCGCTGAACGGATCGGGCGAAATTTAGGAGTTGTGATCACATCAGAGACTAAGTGCCATTAATGTTTGATCAAGGGAAGTTGATACATAAAAACATGGCAGTAGTGGGCCAATCAAAGTGTAGCATGTCTGGCAGCCATATTGGATTTTTAATTTGATTGAATTTGAAGCCGAAATTGGTTTTATATAGCTTTTTGTGTATTCTGATTTCAAATTTGCCATTTTTGAAACTGTCAGATAAACAACGGTTTGACCATCTTGGATAATTTCGGCCAAAAGCTCCCATACTAAAGCAATCCGAAATTTAAAATGTCCTATTCTCGAGAACCACTGGTCCAATTTCAATTTTGACAGGAAACATCCTTAGGACAAAGAAATCCAAGTTTGCTGAAGCGAAGTTGATCCGCCAATTTGGTCAGCGGCCATCTTGGACTTTGGCTTATCTTTTTAAACGTCTAAAAAACTTCTCCGAAACCGGGATTGGTTTAAAACTCATGAAACATAATTTTGGGCAAGAACTAAGTTTTTTCAAGAAATTGATTGACCAAATGGTTCGGCGGCCATGTTGGGTGACCTAGTTATTGTGAAAAGGAATTCTCCAGAACCTCTGAATGGATCGCCTCAAAATTTGTGTGATATGTTTAGGGCTTAAGGGTCATTAGAATTTGTTCACGGGGATTTGGTACTTCAAAAAGCATTGCCACCGCTCGCCAATCAAAATGTAGTGTGTTTTGCGGCCAAATTGGATTCTTTATTTGATGGATTTTGAAGCCGAAATTGGTTTTATTTTATGAATTTGGGTATTGTGATTTCAAATTTGCCATTTTCAAAACTAGTATAAGTGGTTTGTCAGCTGTTTATTTGGCAGAAAGCATCCTCACGGCATAGAACCCATGTTTCTTCAAATTAAGCCTATCGGCTAATTTGGCCCGTGGACATCTTGGATTTTGGCAGAATTTATTTAATGTCTTTAAAGATCTCCGAAACTACTTGGGGTAGTGATTCAAAACTCACGAAATATCACCTAGGGCAAGAGCTGGCTCAAGTTTTTCAAGGCAACTTGATTGGCCAAATAGGTCAGTGGCCATCTTGGATGACTTAATTTTCGTGAAAATATCTACAGAACCGCTGAATGGATCGGGCCAAAATTTGGGAGATGTGATTAGGGACTATGAGCCAATAAGATTTCTTCAAGGGAAGCTGATGCGTAAAAAAACATGGCCATTCAAAATATAGTGTGTTTGGTGGCCATATTGAATTATTTATTTGTGGATTTTAAAGCTGAAATTGGTTTTATTAGGTTTTCAGTTATTTTGCTTTCAAATTTTCCTTTGTCAAAACTGTTGGATGACCAGTTGGCCAGCTGGGATCTTTTCCCCGGCAAAAGCTCCCATGCAATAGGAACTTTAGAAGTCCTTCTCGAAAACCACAGAGCCCATTTCAATTATATTTGGCAGGAAGCATCCTTACACTATATGTTCAAACAAAGCCAATCGGCCAATTTGGCTAGCGACCATCTTGGATTTGGCCAAATTTTTACAAACGTCTTTAAAAATCTCTTCGAAACAGCTTAGCATATCAGCTCACCTCGGATGCCAACAGTAATGACTCATTAACGTTAAAGGAATATTTTTACTGGACTTGGAGTGACAGCGAGAAGAGTAGAATCCCAAATAATGGCGGCTACAAAAATCGAAGTAAAATGGTGGTTCAGAAAAAGATGATCACCGAAATTTTCAAATATTTATCTAATGTTATTGCTTCAGGATAATTTTAAGAACAGTTGTGTTAGGATGTGAAATTACATAGCTTGTTGATAATTCTGTTCAATTTAAGGGTTGTTATAAATCTGTATAGTATTCATGTAAGTAAGGAATAAATGGAACAATAGACACAGTTATTAATCTGTAATGTTCATGAACTAAACCAGATAAGTCTACCTTAGTATCCTACCCGTTAATTTGAGCGTGACAATTTGTCCCTAAATCAGTACAGTTCTCTGGACCCCAAGGGCAACCTTCCACCCAAGTCCGATAAAGATCGCTTCAGTAGAACTGAAATTATCATGATGGATAAACACTGTCTGTCTGTCTGTCAAATCTTTTACATTTCTGACAAAGCCAGCTATTGCATTTTAATGCATTGCAGCTGAAATACAGGTAAGACCTCTGCATGTTTGAAGAAATAGGCAGGAATCGCATTTACAAACTATGCTGCGACCGCCAGCGTAATACATACCTCATGAGAGGTCATCCACACATGCCCACACCATTGTAGACCTATTGGTGCGTGCGTGCGTGCGTGCGTGCGTGCGTGCGTGCGTGCGTGCGTGCGTGCGTGCGTGCGTGCGTGCGTGCGTGCGTGCGTGCGTGCGTGCGTGCGTGCGTGCGTGCGTGCGTGCGACAGTTCAAAATGTATTCTTTATCCTGTATCATTGATGCTCTGCTGTTACAGGCAATGAAGTTGGTCTATCCCATGCTGTTCTTTTAGACTCCTCTATAACGTGTTTTTCGCATCCTTACGATCCGAACAGAATGTATGGTTAATGCGGGAAAATGAAGGAAATTTAAATTTCCCTTTCTCCGAGATCTAACAATACTCACCATTCTGTTACTTCTGATATACAGCTGGCCTTGACAGCGGCTCTACGATTATAGACTTAGAAAGCTTGACCGACTCCTGGGAATCGGGTACTCGGCTCCCAACTGCCGAGCACCCGTTTACCATAGAGCTCATATTGTTTGCATAGCCTCCAAACAAGAGAAAACTATGGCTTGCTTCCGTGGGGCTGGGAGGCTGGGTCCGTAACAGAATGGTGAGTATTGTTAGATCTCGGAGAAAGGGAAATTGAAATTTCCTTTATTCTCCTTCGATCAATACTCACCATTCGGTTACTTCTGATATACACCAGATTTGATCAGTAACCTGGTGGGAAGGGGCAAGCCATAAATGCTAATTTTGCCCCTTGGAGAAAGATTTTAGACTTCAAACTTGACTAACGGAGACCTACAAGGACCGTCAAGTTCACGGAACCGAATCACATTCGCATCACCGCCCCCCCCCCTTTGTCCTCCTAAGAAAAGGGAGAGAACTCACGAACATGTATCTCGCCTGAAAACACAAATATGCCAAGAGGGTTAACTGCTCCCTGCATATTCCATGTATTAGCCTGGGAATGAGCATGAATATATAAGATGAATGAACATGATACACATCCATAATACAAAAAACTCTCACTATTGAATTACCTTATGATAATTGGACTCCAGACGTACCGCCTCCAACCATTCACTGGTCCGGCCATCAGTGACACAATCTGGTTGTCATCCTCTCGCTTGACCATGCCTGCTTTAGGTTCTTTTCTTACCAAAGTGAAAAAAGGGTGAAGAGCAGTGTGGTCACTAACTATCGTTTCAAAACAGCTAAAGCGAGTGGATTGGCTGAGTCTGACACATCCCTCATATAGTAATCCGTAAATGAGGACTCCCAGTGCCATTGTGCAACGACCATGATGTCCTCTAACCATTGTAAAGGGCGGTCGAGGCGGCTATTCCTCTGACATCGTGTGCCCTTACACCTTGCACCTGGTGCCCAGTCGCCATCTCGTGAGTAGTCTGAATGCATTCGACCACCCAACGAGAGATAGTATCCATGGATGCGGCGACATAAGGCTTTTTATGGCAGATCCACAGATGTCTATCGTTCGACCGTAACGAGTCAGTCCGTTTCTTGTACTTAGTCAAAGCACGGACCGGGCACCAGACGCTGGCATCACGATCAAACCTGGTTAACCTCGGTATAATGATCGGTTTGCCGGGATATCTCAAAGATTGGTTCTTTGACATAAACTCTGCTCTTGGCAGAAGACGCAGACCCTCTCCAGAAACAATAAATCGGTCCCTCTCTGCAGAAAGCGCATGGATCTCACTACGCCTTCTAGCTGAGGAAGCTGCCAATAGAAAGACCGCCTTTAGAGTCAAATGCTTTAGACTAGCCGAACGCAATGGTTCGAAAGGGTGCTTGGCCAGTACATTAAGCACTAAAGATAGACTCCAGGCTGGAATGACTACCGGTTGTCTCGGTCGGAGATTGCTCATTCCCTTCAACATCACATTTAACTGGGCCACCTCTGGACTATCCCTGTTGGCTAGACAAGGGATAACTGATGCCAAAGCTGACTTGTATCCAGCAACTGTGACGGGAGCTAGTCCTCAAAAGAACATCTCACAGAGAAAGTCTGCTATTTGCTGAATAGTGGATTGAAAGGTATCAATACCCTTTTCTTCACACCAGTCTGCAAATCTGTTAACCTTGTTGTTATATGACTTGAAGGTTGACCTCCTTCTCGCAGCCGCGATGAAATCAGCAGCCTGTCGAGAAAAGCCTTCCGACGTGGAACGTTGTTTGATAACATCCACGCAGTCAATTTGAACAATTTGGGACGCTCGTGTAGGAAGCGTCCCTTGGGCTGGGATATTATGTTCAGATCTCGGGCAACTGCACAGGATTTTCCACCAGCAGATCTAGAAGATCCGTGAACCACGCCCTGCTCGGCCAATATGGCGCTATTAGCAGGACCAGACACGGTTCCTCCCTGACCTTCACCAATACCTTCAGTAGAAGAATGGTGGGTGGGTACGCGTAAGCGTGCATCCCTCTCCAGCTTATCGCCAGAGCGTCTGTATCGACGGCATTTGGATCTGGAATCGGCGAGACATACGTCATGATTTGAGCATTTTCCTTTGTGACGAAGAAGTCCACGTTGGGTTTGCCCCAATGCTCGAAGATCAGTCGCAGAACTGGAGGGTTGAGGGACCACTCTGTTGGCAGAATTCTCTGTCTGCGAGACAAAGCATCCGCCAGAATGTTCAATCGGCCAGGAATGTGAGCTGCTTTCAAAACAACCGAGTAATTCCTGCACCATTGAATCAAGTGCCACACTCTGATACACAGAGTGGGCGACCTGGTCCCGCCTTGGCGATTTATATATGATACTACTGTCGAATTTTCCGACCGTATCAATATCACCTTGCCCATGATCATCGGAAGGAACTCTTCCAACGCCAGTTCCACTGCCATCATTTCCAACAGATTGATATGCAGCTGACTCTCCGGGAGAGTCCATGTGCCCAAGACCTGGTGTTCTCCCAGGCAGGCACCCCACCCCTCCAGCGATGCATCCGTGTACACGGACAGCTGGGGGTGGGGGGTGGGGTAGGTGCAGCGAAACCCCTACTAGGAGATTCTGACGCTCCTTCTACCATACAAGATGCGCCATTATCGGCTCCAAACCTGGTAACAGTTTTGACAGGGGTTCTGTTCTCAGTTTCCACAGAGACATCAGATACAACTGGATAGGCCTTCGCATTAGAGCAGCGTACGGGATAACCTGCTCCATGGAGACCATCATGCCCAGCATCTGAAGGAACCGCCTCGCCTGAATGTGGTTTCCCACTCGAAAACTCTTGAGGATGGCTAACAGAGACACCACTCTGGGCTCTGACTGGTAAACCCTGCCCTCCTCGAGATCGAATCGCATCCCCAAATAAATGAAATGTTGAGTGGGCATCAACTCGGATTTCTCCTCGTTGACTATCCAGTCTAGATCTGAATGTAACTTCAGAGTCAGAGCAGTATCCACGTTCAACCTGGCTGCCGAGTCTGCCTTGATCAGCCAGTCGTCTATGTAGGTGTGTAGCGCCACATTCTCTTTTCTGAGAAACGCTGTCACCGCAAGGACCACTCTCGTGAAAACCCTTGGAGCTGTCGACAGGCCGAATGGGAGAACAATAAACTCCCATACTTGATTCTGAAACGCAAATCTCAGAAACCTGTGACAACTCCTGTTTATTGGAATGTGGAAATATGCATCTTTCAGATCGATCGATACACACCACATTCCTTTCCTCAATCCCGCCATTACCGACCTCGGCGTTTCCATCTGGAACCGAGGCGTATGTATAAACCAATTTAATGGCCTGAGATTGAGTATGGGTCTCCATCCCCCTGTGCTCTTGGGGACAAGGAACATGTTTGAATAGAAGCCTGGAGTGTTTCGGTTTGCTGGTTTTATTGCTCCCTTCAGAAGCAAACCCGACACTTCCTTTTGAACGGCTTCTAACTTGTCTGGCTCCCTTGGTACGGGTGTCCAGACAGGTGCCAAAGACAGATTTTGTGGTGGAAAATCCCACCACTCCGGCATGTAACCCTGGGATAACCATCCCAGAACCAGACTGTCTGACGTCACACCTCGCCAGGCCTCGACGAAACGCATGAGCCTTCCACCCACCATAGACGCCTCGACGTCCAATGGGGTTGTCCGGCTCGTAGTCCGCTCCCCCCTCTTTCTTAACGAGAGAGAGAGAGAGAGAACCATTTCCTTCTAGGCACGACGGGTATAACTGGCCCCCGCTGTTCCTGTCGCACAGGCGCGGTCCAGACGGATATGAAGGGAGCTCTCGTACCCTCAGGTACGATCCGCCCCCTTCTGTCCGCCCTTTGAGGACTTGCCCTTACCCTTCCCCTTGCCCTTCCCGCCTCTAGGGCGGGCAGGAGCAACCTTGGGGAGGGTAGGCGCCACTACAACCTTCCTGGCCTTCTTCGCCGGTGGCGGCTGAGAAAAACCAGCTGAAGCAGAAGTCGCAACAGGCTTAGCTTTCGACTTGCCCTTATGCTTCTTCTGCTTCTTTGAAGGTTGTCCTGCTAGCGGTTTCCCCACAGCCCCTAGTGCGTGTGCTTGCCGCACTAGCTCTAGCTGCAGGTTGACCGCTAACTGATTCTGCACGATACTGGCTGTATCCTCTAAGATGGCCCACGCTTGGCCACCGAAGATGCTAGGCCCTGTCAGGGGCGTCCCAAGAAGACGCTCCCTGACTGCCGTAGCCGGACGCATATGGTCAATGACCATTTGCCTCCTGGATTTAGTCACTCGCGCTTGCGCCCTTGCCAATGCATCCATAGACAGCACCAGGCCGTCATTTACGCACGAAAGCGCCACAGGTGGCACAGGGTGGCCTGCCTCCGCTTAAGCCCACACCGACGGAAGGAGACGATACGAGTGGTTGACAGCGCTCATAGCTGCCCTCACACCCTTATCGCATAGGGACAGGACTTCCTCCTGGTGTACCTGAGCCTTGTCAACAAGTGCGGACCGGGGCCACCCGCCCCGGCACTCTGAATGCCCAGTACCCATCGGTCATCCTCGGTGACCGACGGGACTACACCATATCTGTCGTATTCCCCCCGTGGAATATGACATCTTGCCTGCACCTCCCTGGAGGCCGCAGGGAGCTGACCCTTGGTCATAAGTTGTTTGCTATAAATAGCCTCCAACAACTCTATGAACCGTGGATCCAGTCCCACCGACTGGATCAGGGCCGCGGGCAAAATCCCCGTACTGATCGACGCAACCGACAGATGGGGCGCATCTTCATCGGCCGTGGCCGAAACCACAGACGGGTCAACCCTGGTTAGCCACGCCAGAGCCTCTGACCAATCTATCTCCGATGAAGACACACCCGCAAACACGTCACCCATGGCGGACGGCTCCCACACCTGACGGACCGACCACCGCTACTGGACCACCCGGAGGTGGCCGCAGAGAGACTGAACCCATCTGGCCGGAGCCAGACGGGACTGCCAGGGGGCCGTACAAGACGGCCCCCTCGGAAACCAGTCCAGAACACTGTCCGAGGACAGGGTCCGTACCAGGCATGGGGAGAAACTGCCCCCCCCCAACCTTTGGTAGCAGGGACGACACCAGCGTGGGCAGAACGCTATGCAGAAAACCCTGCATAGCCGGACCAAACCACTCTGGCGGTGCCATCTCCGCCACCTCCAGCTGGGGATGTGGAGCACCCCCACCGGCCGAACCGGGCGCTCCACGATTTACTCTCGGACCACCTGACCCCGCTTCAGACCCAGCCAAGTCCTTCTGGGCAAGGAACGTAACCATCATATCCACGGACCACACTGCGCACCCATTACACCTATGGTCTATGTTACAGGGCGAACACCTAAAACAGACTTGGTCCTTGAATACGACCCGTACAAATTTATGGCACTCGTCACATGATGGCGAGGTTGGCTTGGCCTATAAAATAAGCACAAACCTACAATAAACAAGCGGAACGAGACCCGGATGGAAGGCAGACAATTAATTTTCAAATAATTTGACTCATAAATTAACCGTATCCCTCCCGCACCCCACCCCGCCACGTTACAACAAAGATCGCATTGATTATGACGACAAGAACGAAGCGGGCATTAAACACACACATATTAGATCCTCCAGGATGTGTAACGGCTCCAGGAATCATATCGCATAGCATTCGGGGTATATTTACCAATCAATATAAATTATACTCCCTAACGAAAGCCGAACGATATGTGAAGAAAACAACAAAATTTATAACAAACTGCTGTATCACACGGTAAAACCGCAGACCACGCATCTTCTCAAGAGTTTTGAAACCACCGATCATTGCAAACCGATCGTGATCGCACGTAAACTTGACCATTCTAAAGTTTCCAGTACCATTTTTAGTACGCAGCACCAAGAACGAGATGCGCGAATTAATGATAAATTTTTCTTCACATAAACATCCGAGCGGCCGGATGTGACGTCACCCGCTCAGATCCTACGGAGAACGACGTCAGCCGATATTCGTGTTAGAAATACCGTAGCAAACACCTATTTTCATATCTGCCGATCGCCTGTTGGGGTTTAAAGAAGGCGATCGTCTCTCACATATCGTTGTTAGCACACGTCCCAGATTCTCTGGGGTCAGAAATTGGGACATGCGACACAGAGAAATTTAGAGACCTAAGTCTTTTAACTATGGATAATAAGGAATGATACAACCTGGTTATCATCGGCGGTATTCTCCATAGTATCCAGTTAAATCCTTCAAGAACGCACAAACTATCACTTTACTGACAAAGACTTAGATTTCTTTAACAAAAGACACCAAAATCCTCTCCCTGCAGAAAGCATGTATTGCTCTTGTTGCTATGCAAACAAGAATGAGCTCTATGGTAAACGGGTGCTCGGCAGTTGGGAGCCGAGTACCCGGTTCCCAGGAGTCGGTAAAGCTTTCTAAGTCTATAATCCTAGAGCCGCTGTCAAGGCCAGCTGTATATCAGAAGTAACAGAATGGTGAGTATTGATCGAAGGAGAACATATCCTTTCTGGAGTGCCCGGATAGATTAAAGTGCCTGGAGACTGGTTCTCTTCGGCATGGTTACGGTAGAGCGAGGTTATGCTTCTGAGATGTTCTTTGATGCAGGTGCCGGAATTACTTAGTGTAATACCGACGTATGTTTCTCACATATTCTGCAGTAGATTACGTTGCATGTTCTGTGTAGTGGCTCTTGATGAAGGGTGTTTTGACCATATTGTGGCAGATATTGCAGTTTGTGGTAGATGACAATTCGCCTTTCCAGAGTATCCATCCATCTTATGACGTCATAATTAGCTTAGAGGCGTGTACAATTAATGACGTCATGAATGACGTTGATAAGTACGTCACGAATGCATATTTGAAGACGGACTATGCGTTGTACGAATTGTATGGCTTTACTATTTAAAAAATCTTCTGTTGAATATTTTGAGACTAATTTGACTGGACGCTGTTGCTGTCATAGGCAGTAACAGCGCCCAGTCAAATTAGGTCTAAAATATTTAACAGCCTACCTGTATAGTTTTCTGAAAATTGATAGTTAGTGATCGATCGATCCCACACAATCGAAGTGTGGGTGGAGCTTAGCTAAAGGTGGGTGGGGCTTAGCAAAAACTGGAAAGGTCCATTGGATTACTACAGTGACACAGAAGCTGTGTATATTTCCAATGTTCTAAGAACCCTCAACAACAATGTCAACTTATAATATGTACATTGATCTTCAAGGTTGCCGACGTAAACTGCAGGAACCTCCATTGAAATAATATGGATACTGAAAAGCAACTGATAAAACAGATTATTTCTTGTGTCCAATGCCTCTCGCTCTCGCTCTCGCTCTCGCTCTCGCCCTCGCTATCGCCCTCGCTATCAGCACGGTGTTACATATCAGTATATACAGCTACATTGTTATAGAAAGGGTAACAAATGAAGACAAGAAATGAGTGTTCGTGAAAACTTCGTGTTAATTACATTTAAAGGTGCTGCAACATGACTGAATATTAAAATTGTTTAAATTGGAAACTTTTAGGCCTAAACTATGAGCCTATATTTAATGAAACGAAATAAATCTTAGCATATGATGATTATAATTCCATATAAATTAATATTATTTTTTAAGTTGTTAAATTGAAACAGTGGCGCGAGTTCCTAATTCAAATTCACAACTTTAAAAATTAATAAATGAAATCATTATATGGTAAGATTTATTTCATTACATATAGGCCCACAGTTTAAGCCTCTAAAAGTTTACAATTTAAACAATTCTATTTTCAGCCATTTATCTATGAATATCCAAAAATTAAATTGATTAAACATCAAAACAATTATCATACAGGTGTTTATATCGATTGACGAACGTCAACGACAATTTTTGTAGCGAACAGCATCAAGTCGGAGACATTCTTGAGATGTATCGTTAGTCGCAATCCTTTCAGCCAAATAAGCTCTCAGCCTCCTTCACTGCCATGATAATGGCATCTCGACTCAGCTGCGCGATAGCGTCGTCACGTGGTTTGAACTGCATACTGTGGAACTCGCCATTAATTCCATTATGGTCCTCCTGTGGGGTAGAACATGACGTCACTAATGGTGGAATCCAGTTTTAGTTATGCCCCGCCTATCTATAACTAAGCTCCACCCACGGTTTTCTCGTGTTGGGATCAATCAATCCCTGGACTCTATGAAGCTCAATTTCCACACCCATGTAAGATGTTGAATATTTTGAAACTAATTTGACTGGGTGCTGTTGCTAGGCAGCTACAGCGACCAGTCAAATTAGTTTCAAAATATTCAACAGCCTGTTTATTAAATAGTAGACATAGGCCTACAATTCGTACAACTTGATGGACTATTAAGCGTTTAAGACAAACTAAATCAAGTCATATGGGACGCAATTGATTATGACGTCAGTCTACACGTCACAGTTTATTATGACGCAATATGATTGATGGATAAACTGGAATCCAACATTACTCAAAATTACCCGTAACCCTATGGACACTAATTTGCAAGAATCTCAATTTCAAGGCAACTAGACAGGGAAGCTGTTGAATATTTTGTAACATAGACATCAACAGCTCCCCGTCGAATTGGTTTCAAAATAGTCAACATAATAGTTATTACATTGTATGAGTTTTTTGGAATTTCAGAATTTCGGTTCAAAGAAGGACCACCATTAATTTTTGGCAACATGTGTATCCCTCGTATTTAGCAGATCTGAAACGAGCTCGCATTTAATATCGCTATCATCAACCGGGTCAAAAATTATCACATTGCACGAGCTTTAGCGAATGCTAAGTGATACATTTTGACGAGGTTGATAATAGTGATATTAAATAGGACCGAGGACCTATTTATCATATAAACGCATGTAAATCTTATAGAAATTTTCATCTTTGATTTTCATGAAATAGACACTGTTGGAACGCATCACTGCCGGGAGCCCATCAGTCGTTGTTTGAATTGGTCGATTTAAGTAGGTTCGCACACCCAATAGCCAATGAAAATCTTTCGTCGAATATTAAACTGACTGAAAACCGAGTCTAAATGATTAATACCTACTATATGAAGTTAATAAAGCTATGACTGATTACGTATGTTATAATGCAAATCAGTTGATAATTTATTGATTTTGTTGGCGTATATAGTTCGGGTCTCTGTTAAACAAGTCCCATTCATGCCAGGTTCAAAACGGTATTAATGTCTTTGCTTGGCTGAATCTTTGTTGTTGAAATTTTGATTCTAAGCGGGTTTGTTTTTCGTGACACAAACGGCCCTAAATCCAAGAGTAAAAAGGGGAGGAATCGGGGATGACTGCTACATATAAAATGAAGAAAGGAAGCTTGCTTTTTAAGTTATTATTGGAGATTGAGCTATTGTCTGTACCTGTTTGACCTGAGTCTGGTGAAATATGTTCCACTTGCTTTGGGAAGTGATTTCTGCGGGCTGGTATTGGACGATTTATTTTGGTCTGAACTACTGGTGTATATCTGAACAATTCAACCCCACGCCAATCCCAACCCCTACAATAATAATAATAATAACAATAATAACAATAATAATAATAATAATAATAATAATAATAATAATAATTGTTGTTGTTATTGTTATTATTATTATGATAATATACTGTAGTAGTTGTTGCTTTGTGTGTGGGCGGGTTGAGGTGGTGGGGTGTATGAGGGTGGTGATGGGCTGTGGTGGGGGATTCAAAGCTGCTAATATTTAGCCCAATTCCAACCAGTCCTTTCTTGTTTCAATCGACAAATTAATTCATTTTATTCCCTTGAATTCTAGACATTATAATCCATCTTATTGTCAATTCAGATATTAGACCATTTTATTCTGTTTGTGTGTCAATAATATGGCTTCTCGTGGGGTGGGGTGGGGGTGGGGCCGTGGCTAGCTTGATGTAATATAGGTAGACGGATCTTCAAAGCAAGTTGTAAACTACCCACCCACCCACCCACACAGCTTTCCTGTATAGTTGCCTTGAAAATCAGGTATAAGGTATAAGGTCATCATCAGTGAAAGAGAATCTTGTGTCAGCATCGCTTCAAAGCCCAAAAATTCTACTTATTCCAATTAACCCTTTAACGGTCAAGATTTTAAAGAAATAACTGTTGTCATGCAAATAGACATTCTTCAAGACCACTACATGTGCTGTTTTTCGGTCGGCTTGCCCTTGAAAATGGCTAAGAAAAGCAGTTTTTTTCTTAGCTAGTGCCTATTTGTCGGCTGAGAAAAGATTATTTTTGAAAATTTACCACGAACGACTGGCTCGGTTACCGAGCCAGTCATTCCAGTGGTAAATTTTCAAAAATCATATTCTCTTGGATGAAAAGATTGACATTCCTCAAGACCACCCTAACGCTACATAGTCCGTTTTTGTCGGTCTTGACAATTAAAGTTAGGTTAATGGCATACACTGCGCCATAAAATGAATTTCTCATGATGAATGTACATTTGAAAACAATTTGACTGAAAGTTATTGGTTCCTATGTGAGAAATTACCTTCAATCAAATTATTTTCAAGGTAGGTAATAGACAGAAAATGGATAGGTTATTTACCCCTTTCACTGATGAACCTGCCTTTATATCTCAATTTGAATGTGGCCATGCAGAAAAGCTGTTGAATATTCTCATTGAAAGAGTTAAACAGGATTTCACAAGCAAAGTAAATATGAAAGAGAACTAGGTATAAGCGGTATAGTGTGAGCTTGGTGAGGGAGGACAGGTGTGATTAGAAGCGGCATGGATATCTTTGTGGGAACATGAATAAAAAACAACATGAATGTAATCATAGCAATAAACTGACTTTCCTTGTAGATTTAAACTATACAAATCAGTGTTTAACCATTTAATGGTATAAATCAGTCAACAAAGTAGAAAGTTTATCATAAAGAATGTCAATTTTGAAAATTCTTTGACTAAATGCATTGCTTTCAGACCGATCATTTTCAAAGTAAACAGATTTTAGCTTCATGATTGTGTATACTTTAAGGTTTCACTGCTAAGATATTTATTACCGTAATTTAACTGTCTAACTGCTGAGATCTTTGTAGACACCGCATTCCAGGGTTTACAATGTATGACTCTGGACCTGCTAAATATTTTGAAACCAGTTTGACTGAAAGTAGTTGGTGGATAACACACAACCAACTTTCAGTCAAATTGTTTTTAAAATGTTCAGCACATCAAGGGTATTTGCTCATTGAAACTATTGTCTAGTGGCATGCAGCAAAGAGAGAATTAATTAATAACTTTTGGGCAAATCTGCTTTGTTGCCCACCTGTATATTATATTCAATTACACTTCGACCTTTATTAAAATATTACTTGCGTTAAAGGATGGCTCTTTCTTCTGTCCTGTTAAATATTTTGAAACAATTTGCCTGGAAGCTGATTGCTGCCTAATGATCAACAGTTTCATGAGCACGCCGAAGAATTATAATGGTCTGTTTATTGCTGACGACCGCACCCTTCTGTCAGTTGTAGTCAGACCACACTTATGAATAAAACAGATCCCTAACTACAATGTGCCCAGCAGAAATTACCTCATTTCAACACTAATCCACAGTAATTCACCTTTCCAGAGCACCCATCTACCATCCTACGTCATATGACGTCATAATCAGCTAAGTGGCGTGCAGGATGACGTAACAATCATTAAGTCATAAACGATTGTATTTGGCCGGGCTTTAGCTTTTAATAGTCTGACACGTTGTACGAATTGTAATGTCTCTACTCTTTAAACATGCTGTTGAATATTTTGAAACTAATTTGACTGGACGGTTTTGCTGCCAAAATATTCAATAGGAGTCAAGGGAGTTCAGAGATGGATCGATCCCAACAAGGGAGGTATGGGTGGAGCTTAGCTACAGATGGGCGGGTCATATCTAAAAATGGGAAGTCCCATTAAAGTACCAAGTAAAATCCAAATCCAGCAAGCCAATAGTGTCTGTATTGCCCGTGATCTTTGACCCAGTGGGCAGATGCGTACTTACATTGGTTTTTTAGGCCCGTTTTATAAGTCGAACTTTCTGTTGCGCCGCACTAATGAGGACTGGTTGATTTATATAGTGGACTCTGCCATTTTCAGGCAGATTTAGCTGGTACGGCACAAGAGAAGTTCGACTTATAAATTGGTCCTTACGACGAGTTTGATCAGGGGAAAATTAATTTAAATGGAAGATACTGCTGTCTGGTACATGTTATAATACAGTGTGCAACTGTTTAACCCATGTCCTCTCAGAAATCATGAAAGTTATATCTGATATGAGTATTAATGAAATGAAAAGCATTTGAAAGTATTTGAAGAATTTGAAATACTTTAAATAAAGTATTTGCATATGCATACGTATTTGAAAAAAGTTAAACGTATTTGCACATGCATTTAAAAAGTATTTGAGCCCAGGTGAAACTATGGCTAACACTCATGAACGTTTCGATGGTTTATTTCTGCATCTTTGTCTAGGGAGATTGTTAAGATATATATTGAAATTCTTGACAAACAACGCTTCTATAACAGTTACGAAACGTTACTTGCTTCAGGACATGCTGAAGTCTTTCTGAGAAAAAATCTGATATTTTTGGTAACAATCAACGATTCAGAAAAACGCTTGTGTTTCTTGATATTTACCTGTACAAACAGAACACGGTGGCACTCCCGCCACGCACTCAGGCGAATCTTATACAACTTGAAGAACGGGTGCTCTATGTCAGGGTACCGCAGGACGCCTATGTCCATGATGGTCTGTTCGTCGCGAGAATTCCCGGCAAAGAAAGTTTCGAATGACTTAACTCGTGCGCCGGTTTCAGCGACCATTCTCCCGAAAGATACAATGTCGATCTCCGTCTCTTCCAAAATATCTGAATCCTGGATTAATCTGACAAACCACGAATGTACTTCACGGACGGTGGTAATGTCCGGACTTCCATCAAATTTGAAAGCATTGGTACCCTTTTTTCTTATTTCGTCCGAGCGGTTGATGCTAGTACCGTCCATGGGTTCCAGCACTGTATTCTGCATCATACATCGCACCTGACTGTCCCAACTGTGGTTACCCAACTGATTCATCAACCGTGACGTGTGGCCGATTATCACCTTCAATCTTTCATCGACGAGTTTGAATGAGTCCTTATTGAGCTTGCCGAACGATAAGGCCAAGTCGCATTTAAATGGTACCTTGCTGCCTTTCTGAAGCCGTATCACTCCCATTTCTAAAAGAAACGAGTATTACATTTACATATACAATGGTCCATTTTTATCAATGCCCGCCTATTTCTAGCGGTGAACGAGCGTTTGATCTGATTTCATGTCTTTAAACCATGGATTGTCAGAATCTCAATTTCAAGGAAACTATAGCATACTGCCTTACGTTCCATAGGGAACACTCTCAGAGCACTCTGCGCGTGTAAAATCCGCTTTTCTCGTTTTGTATATTATATGATATAATTAAAGCGAAAACAGCAGATTGTCAATAGTTTACGGATTATCACAACGTTGTGGATTGTTTTCCCTATGGAACGCAAGGCTGGTAAACTGTTTAATAATTTGAGACTAATTGGACTGAGAGCTGTTGCTGCCTCTGACAGCAACAGCTTCGAATCAAATTAGTTTCAAAATAGCATCATGTTTATTAACGTGTAAATTCGCCACAAAGTCTTAATTTCATGTCGTACATGTATATGCCATGCGATTGTGACGTCAGTTATCAAGTAACGTATATTAAATTTAACGTCAGATACATGAGTGACAGATAGGATCCATACATATACACAGAATTCAAAAGCATATTTTAATATCGGAGTTTCACTTTACTGTATAATGATGTTATTAGGCTTATGAGTTAATTATATAAGGATTATTAAACCTGGAGAAAGAAGACCTCACCTGTATCTAAAAATTACTTTCCCCATCTATAAGCGGGAAAGAACATTTCTTACGCTCGGCTAGCATGGCAATAAGAGTAAGAGTGGCTAGGTGTAATGACTAACAGTCAAGAGAACCAGGTTCGTGCCTGAGCGGCAGACTTAGGGAGCCTGACCGTGTTTCCAAGCATCGGGAGATGGTAACTATCTCCTAATC